>JABUQX010115891.1:0-12500 GCA_015478945.1 Trachelipus rathkii | reverse complement strand
TATATATATATATATATATAATAATATATATATATATACTATATTAAACACCCCTCCCTTAAATTGAATCTCTTAGTGAGCGGTGGTGACATTTGTAGTATAATATATATATGTATATATATATATATATATATATATATATATAACATAATATATATATATATATACATATGTATTAGGTATATATATATAATAACATATATATGTAATAACAATATATATATATATATATATAACTATATATATATATATGTATAATAATAATATAACATAATAATAATAATAATAACATATAATATAAATGTTATATTTTCTTGTATATTAATAAAAACTAAAAATATATAATAATAAGAATATATCTTTATTATCTTCTTCTAACTATATATATATATATATGTAATAATAATATATATATATATATATACTATATATATATATATATATATATTATTCTCTATCTTATTTATCTATGGACTAAATATGCCAGCATTTCCGCCTTTCATTGCACCTTTCATTTTGAAAGAAGTCCAACCCAATCCAATAGCAAGTAGCTCACGCTAGTAACTTCTGATCGTTATCAAACTGTTAGTTAGGGCAGAGTAAAATTGGTTGTTGTCAATGCCTCAAAAATTCAATTCCTTAATCTTTCTATTCGACATAATCTTCTACACAGCTACGACATCTTAAAAACAACACAAGTTAAACCTTCGTCAGGTACTGTATCCTTCGGCGAGTCATTTTCATCGTGGCATTTCTTATAAGGTCAAAATATTTCTCTTCACAAGCCCGGATCTAAGCCTCTGCTGTTCTGAGGCTTTGAAAGCTTCTTACAAGCATCCTGTAGATGCTTTATCTTTATAGTGAGTGTCCTTCGCATATGCACAAGGTATGCGTCATATCTGGGGTGGTTAAAATAACAGCTCTCCATGAAAATAGGGAGACTGTATAGGACTATTCTTCTTATCAACTCTTTATCTCTCACTAACTCTCTAAACTAAAGTCTCTCCGTACAATAAATTACATTTCTCTCATATATATATATATATATATATATATATATATATATATATATTACTATATATATATATATATATATATATAACATATATAATATATATCTTTCCACCTATATATGTATACACTACGTTCAGCATTCAAAGGGACAGATTTGCTTTTCAGAGGGTCAAAAATCAACAGGAAAGTAAAGGCCCACTAATCCCATACTGATTCAATTCCCTTAGGTTGCAAAGACATGTGCATGAAGAGAGGAAAGATTCAGATACAGCAGGGCTTGGGTGGCGACCTTAGGGGTTTCCACAAAAGCAGATGTGGTTAGAAAGAAGTAAGCCCACACATAGGCAGGCCTTAGTTTCCAATACTCCCAATAAATTCCTGTGAGAGTATGAACGCTCTTGTGATACAAAGGCAGACACAATCGTGTTTACATCTACGCCGCTCTAAAACCTTTAGAAAGAATATTGCCATTTTTCACATCTTTGAGAAAGGTATGAGAGGAGCTTATTGATCTCTTGAGCCAGGATAGCAATTTGTAGTGATTTTTGATTTTTAAAAAATCAATTTGTAATTTTTGATTTTTCCCGTTTTCTATTTTTCCAGAGATTCGTAACGTCATAAATATGTTTGTAACTTGCAAATTTACGTTTTACATGAATCCAACAAATCAAAAATATCAAAAAATCAAAAAATCTAGAGTATTTTAAAAAAAATAAAAAGAATCACTAAATTTACTATCCTATCTTAACCATAAATTCAATCCTATCTAAAAAAAGTGAGAAATGGGAACCACCCTTGAAATGTGAGGACAGTACTCCATACAAGTGCGGATAAGATCCTTATATTACTGAAGTAACTGAACAGAAGAAAAAAATTCCCTCCATCTGAACAGAATCCCTAGCTTCTAAGAGACTACCTCATGAACTTTTGTGTTATGAGGTTTCCAAGACAATTTGTTGTTAATGTTCAGTCCAAGGATGTTTTTGTTCACAGGTGAGGCTTTAGAGCAGTCGAAGAAGATAGGAAAGTTGGAATTTGTTTTTAAGAGGGAGATGTAAAGAAGTTGACTTCTTAAAGAGTTGAATTTCAAGAGATTGCTATGACCCACAGAGAAATCCCATCTAGATGGCCAAGAATTGAATCGGAAAGCTGAAGGCGAGAGGCAACTCTAGATGCAAAAGAGGAATCAGATTTGAAATTAGTGGAAGAATGGAGTGTTAAGATATTGGTATAAGAATGAACAGAATTGGAAGTGCAGATAAGAAGATTGTTGAAGAAAAGTAAGAATAAAGTTGGAGATAGAACAGAACCTTCAGGAACACCACAATTAACAGGAAAGGAGGAAGAGGTCGCTCCATGAGCAAGAGCCGAACTAGAAAGATCTGAAAGGAAACTAGATATGAGTAAGCAAAGAGAAGGAGGGAACCCAATGTATGGAAGCTTAGAGAGTAGCGACGCGTTCCATACTAGGTCAAAAACCTTCGATATCGTTAAGCGACATTATAAAAAATTTCCATTGTCCCTAAGAGCAGAAGACCTGGTACAGTGGGTAGGAAAGTATTTCACCAGTTGATCTTGATTGACAAAAGAGATACTGTCTACTGATGATACGAAAGAAGAGAATAAAATTACAGATGATGAAGGAAGAGAGAGTTAATTAAGGAGAGCTTAAAAGATTTTAGACAGATTGCAATTTACAGTTATTGGACGATAGTTAGAGGAATCTCAATCTCAAAACGCAATCTCAATCTCAAAACTCAATCTGAATCTCAATTTCAATCTCTATCTCAAAACTCAATCTCAATCTCAATTTCAATCTCAAAACTCAAATCTCAGAACTCATTCTTTGATAAGGAGGAGTCACGTGACACGTCTTACCACACAGTCTCGTCCTTCCTCCCTCCAACTCTCGAACCCTAGACTTAACCGATATGCTCAGTCTTACATGTTCTCCACTGGTAATGTCTCGAATACTCTACCTTTATCTATTTCACCATCTTCACAGCTACAGTGGCTCAACCGGTCGATCGACAGAGTCTCAGGGCATGGACCTGGGTTCGAATCCTAGTCCGGTTAGTAGGTAGCAATTACCTAGAGAAGTTCCCCTCCTAGAATAGAGCAATGCCCGTGAGGTGTGAACTCTATGTATATAAAAAAATAAATCTTCCATTGACTTGCGTGCGCACCCTCATACTTTGTGCATCGGCACACGTAGTATTTGAATTAGGCCCTGACCTGACCCTTTTCTGGCCATTTGGTTTTTCAAAAAAATCTCTTGGTATTAGGTGGACTCTTACCTTTACCAAATGATATTGACACTCACTCACACATATACCTACACACACACACACACACACACACACACACACACACACATATATATATCTATATATATTATATATATATATATATATAAATATATATATATATATATATATATATAATATATATATATCATATATATAATATATATATATATATATATATAATATATATAATATATATATATATATATATATAATAATAGGCCCTATAAAACTAATATTTAAAAATTTAATTAAGCACAAATTTTCGTTTCTTTTCTGAAACCTCATTCAA
Organism: Trachelipus rathkii; assembly: GCA_015478945.1. Classification (NCBI taxonomy): domain Eukaryota; kingdom Metazoa; phylum Arthropoda; class Malacostraca; order Isopoda; family Trachelipodidae; genus Trachelipus; species Trachelipus rathkii. Next base: position 8,888 of record JABUQX010115891.1, on the reverse strand, counting down.
AAGCAAGTGCTCCTTTACAACAACCAGTCCACCTGATGAGGTTTCAGAAAAGAAACGAAAAATTTTATGCTTAAATTAAATATTAATATAGTGACTTCCTTCTAAATTATTAACAAGCTTTTTCTATAAACTCTTCATTATATATATTAATTCTTAGCGATCATTGCTTGAATACGTACAATATATATAATAATATATATATATATATATATTATTTTTGTATATGTATTTTAATATATATTTACTATATATATATATATATTATATAATATAATATATATATATTATTATAGTATAATATAATATATATATATATATATATATAATATATACTATATAATATATATAATTTTGTGTGCATGTGTATTCGAATATATCTGTGTATACATGTGAGAGAGTTTAAAGCTGTCAACTAATAAACTCTTTGAAGGTAAGTTAAGACGTAAGACGAAAGGTATATTATGTAAAAGAAAAGCCGATATCAGCCCCTTTCTGCATCGCCATCAGTTCCCTGTCGTTCTTTGCAAATAAATATCAAAACAACCTTCGAAGCCAAGAATTCTTTTTTATATATTATTATTTTTTGTTGTCGAACTCGAGGGTCTTGTCTTTATATTTTTTTCGTAATTGTATATCCTAATAAATATATGTGCACCTACGATAGTCACGCAAATGTAATATATTTACCAGATTATACATTCCAATATATTCTTTCATTCATAACATAAATTTTTATAAGCGAATTACCAGTATACATACATACGTACGTTTTTTTATTCATTCATTTACACAAATTATCTATATATTATTATTATACATGTTACGTATTAACTGATTCTCAAAACTGAAGCACCACGGTTCCTTTTATAATCTCCATAGATCGAAGTTTTCAGATATAATTGAAAGATGGCGAAGAAGGAATGTCGTGCCTGCAAAAAAGAAAATTGTCGACTAATATTGATAATGATATTAATAAATATAATTAAATAAAAAGACACTCAGCCTAGCTATAATGAGTATTGCTAAGTTTTCAAAACTTTTTACGAGTTGGCATTAACAAATTTTTTACAGATGTTCATTATAGTATAAGTATATATCTTCAATACTTAGAGCAGAAGCTCACACAGGAAGAAATAAGATAATAGAGAAGGCACTTTCATTTGTAGAGAGACGCTCTTTGCTGCGAAATTTTACATGAATGTGAAGGAGGCAATATCAAGAATTTGAAGTTAACGTCTATTTACCAAGCAAACCAATGAAATTGCCAGTTTCTTGTAAATATAATTGTGGATCGCTAACCAAAACACAACTTTTTTGACCCCCTTATTTTTTGAAAAAGGAGTCAAAGTCAAAAAAGACTACGCTAGGCGCGGATACATGAGGACATTGATGTTACCTGCTGTTAATGTATAGTTAGCGAAAACTATGCGCTCTGGAATAAGAGGTATAGATCAAAAGTAAAATGTGTTTCAGATGGACAATCTTAAGGGCGTGTTAGGTGTGAGAAGAATGATAAAATGAGGGAATGAACTGCATTAGGAATTGTGTTGGTGTGCAAGAAAGGCAGCTTAAATGAGGAATAAATGATAAGTCGGTTTACATTGAGATAAAAGTTTTGCGGTCATAAATGGAAAGCTACATGTACGTATGACGGAAGGTGGCTCTATAGCGGATATATAGTGGTGAGTGTGCTGGCATTCGACCGGCTGAAAGGAGACCGAAGAAAGAGTGGATCGAGTCAGTAAAGGATCCAGATGGCCTGGAGGCAGAAGAATTGAGTTTGCAGAGGCGAGAGAAATGGTACATAATAGAAGTGAATGGCGGGGCATTGTGCTCTCCCGTGAGGGGGTATGTTGTGGACCGTCTGATCCAAGGTATTGAAAGCTAGCAAGGGTGACGAGATGCCATATAGTGTTAGAGCTTGTCCGATCGAAAATCCACAGTGAAAATCCTAGGATGTGAAAATTTTTTTGTGACTGCAGACAGTTTCTACTTAAAAGGGTATTAAATGGGGGGCAGTAAGGCTGGGCTTTCTTTATTTTCTTGTTTCCCATTTCTTCTTTACTACTTTTCTGTTCCTAGTCATGTGACGCACCTATCCCCAAGTTCTGCCGCGAAGTAGGTGAACGCATGATGATGATTGATATTTACTAACATGGAAGATGGATATGAAGATTTGGATCTGTTGAATTGTAAATTTGCATAATATATCATAGACCAAGAATATTAATGAGATATAGAGAAAAAAAATTCCATTAACTGTTTTTTTTTTTTTTCTCGCGCCTACAATACTTTCTATATTAAAAAATTGTAATTCATTTTGGGTGAGAGAAAATTTTAAGCAGATACACGAAAAAAATTTTCTTTACAAAAACATTATCCAAAATACTTATTCTCACATCACGCATTGAACAAAGTCAGCAGCCTTATTAGGATGAATATGTTTAATCTTAAGTAGAGTATGTTTTCATAGTGCAAGGATGAGTATTTTTTTAAGTATAGAGAGGTGTATGTCTTAATACTAAGGAATGAGTATGCTCTTATTTAAGCATGAAAGTTGATTCCATAATATTACTACACGCGATGAGCCTACGCGTTTATTTAAGCCATGACCAAGTACATGTTTATATAAAGGATGACCAAATTTATATTAAGAATGCTAGTATGTTTTATTTAAGGATGAAGTTACATTTATAAATTACACGTAGCCACTTCAGTACTAAAAAACAACTGTTTATATAATACTAGGGTTAGCCGAAAGCATCGCGGTGAAGTGGAGTGCGTTCACTCTGGTGATGTGAAATGCGGTGCTGGAAATTCCGGAGTTTGGCCAACTCTAATTAATACTAAGTGGACGATCAAAAAGTTACAATAAAAAAGCACTATGCACGGGATAGGGATTGCACAATTTAAAATGAACCAAATAGAAAAAGGAAACTAGGCAAGTGGCCACATTCCGCATATATTATTCTCTCTGATTTGCGAGAGTCGGATATCTAAAACCAAAAAAAATGTCATCAAAGAAGTATACTTACAATTTCCATTCTCTACTAAATTGTTAATAGTAATCAAAATTCCTTCCGTTCAGTATTGTGAGAGTCCGAGTATAAACGATCTCACCATCGGGCGAAGAGAGCAGATCCGTCACTGTGTGATGATGATTCAAGGGCGTCTCTGTTGAGGGTCGCAGAACTTCATTTCGGCAATTATTTCGACCGATTTTGTTTGCCTGTACTCCACTTCTCACAATACGAGTAGATGATACGGAAGAACAACATCCTCCACCTACCCAACATTTTAAATAATATAAACATTTTTTTTATTGAATGACACAGAAATTTAGTAGTAGAAATAATTCTTCTGGAATCAAAACGAAATAAGCATTACTTCTTCCACTTCCAGTATAAACATATTTTTTTGTTGTGACATAAATAAAAAGAAAATACATTTAAATTAAAAGTGAAAATAATCACTAAACTTTTCTTAACTTCAAGGAAGATATTACCTACGTTTACATAGCTTTTACATGAACTCTAAAAAATTAATCTGTGTATTAAAACGAGCCCATTACAGTTTTACAATTAACTTAAATTTTAATTTACTTTCGTGATAGTAAAGAATCACATAATACTCACAAAAATACAAACTTAAAATCGAAGGTTACATCTATAAGGCAAACAAGGATAAAATTTATGACAACAGCATTTTGTCTCAAAAATAAAACATTTAATAGTCGATGACTTACACAAACTTTTGAAACATGTAAGTGCAACAAACACCATGAATATCTACTTAAACTACACCCCGCCGCATCCTAAAATTTCATTCTCTTCTCTTCCATCAGAATAGTAGCCAAACATACAAGATATAGCACTAAAGGTGTACAGGAATTCCGGTCTGGCAAGAAACGGAATATTTCCTTTCTGAAAAACACCTCTTAAAACCTGCAGAACCTTCTAACAGTCAATAACTATCCCCCTTCTCCGTACATGCATTTTATGCTAATAAGAGGATACTAAACAAAGTGCATATAATACCCACACAACCAAGTCAAACTTCCAATAAAGTTTTGGCATGCAATTTTATTTATATTTTATTGAACCAATACAACCAACTGCCCACAACTTGGCACCTCCGTTTGAAAAATATATATATAATATATAAATAAAAAACAACAACCTATTTTTAAAAAGTTGCAAGTGAAGATTACTAGCTAATCACATCGCTAGGCAAAACATTCCCGAAACAAACAACCTTGTTGCTAAGAAAATTTCTCAAAATTCCTAAACCAAAACTCTTTCCTTATTTCATATAATTGTAACCTCTTAGTTTTCACAATTCATGTTAAAAGAACTTATTCCTAAAACCCCCAATCATATTCTTCCCCTAAGAGAATACTCTTTCCTTAGGAGCAAAATGCTGATTTCCTCAATTATCTCTCAACTTATTTCAAACCCACAATCGTTTATTGCAGGCTCTACGTAGTACTCCCTCAAGAATTTTAATTAAATTTTCTTTGTAATTTTCCAAACTACTGTATAGTATTTAATAAACGTCTAGAAAACTAATAGAACTGACCCACTAACCTGTACTGTAAGCTCGATCGCGAACCTGGGGAATATACAACATGGGGAGCGAGGAAAGCTTAGATTATCTTAGGGAGAATATGACTTCGAGGGTTATAGAAGAAGGAATAAGTTCTTCATACATGACATTGATAGAAGAACTAGAGGTTACAATATATGAATAAAAGGGAAAGAGTTTTGTCAGGATTTGAGAAAATACTTCTCTAGCAACAAAGTTGTTTGTTTGGAATGTTTTGCCTCAGGATGTGATAGCTAGTAATTCACTTGCAACTTTTAAAAATAGGTTGTTGTTTTTATTTATATATATATATATATATTTTTTTCAACGGAGGTGCCAAGTTTTGAGCAGTGGTTGTATTGTCAAATAAAATATAAAAATAAAAAATTGCATGCCAAACTTTATTGGAAGTTGACTGTTGTGGTTGGGTATTATATGCACTTTGTTTAGTATCCTCTTATTAGCATAAAATGCATGTACGGAGAAGGGGGATAGTTATTGACTGTTAGAAGGTTCTGCAGGTTTTAAGAGATGTTTTTCAGAAAGGAAATATTCCGGTTCTTGCCAGACCGGAATTCCTGTACACCTTTAGTGCTATATCTTGTATGTTTGGCTACTATTCTGATGGAAGAGAAGAGAATGAAATTTTAGGATGCGGCGGGGTGTAGTTTAAGTAGATATTCATGGTGTTTGTTGCACTTACATGTTTCAAAAGTTTGTATAAGTCATTGACTATTAAATGTTTTATTTTTGAGACAAAATGATATTGTCATAAATTTTATCCTTGTTTTACCTTATAGATGTAACCTTCGATTTTAAGTTTTTATTTTTGCGAGTATTCTGTGATTCTTTACTTTCACGAAAGTAAATTAAAATTTAAGTTAAATTGTAAAACTGTAATGGGCTCGTTTTAATACACAGATTAGTTTTTTAGAGTTCATGTAAAAGCTATGTAATCACTTACGTAGGTAATATCTTCCTTGAAGTTAAGAAAAGTTTAGTGATTATTTTCACTTTTAATTTAAATGTATTTTCTTTTTATTTATGTCACAACAAAAAAATATGTTTTTACTGGAAGTGGAAGAAGTAATGCTTATTTCGTTTCGATTCCAGAAGAATTATTTCTTCTACTAAATTTCTGTGTCATTCAATAAAAAAAATGTTTATATTATTTAAAATGTTGGGTAGGTGGAGGATGTTGTTCTTCCGTATCATCTACTCGTATTGTGAGAAGTGGAGTACAGGCAAACAAAATCGGTCGAAATATTGCCGAAGAAGTTCTCGACCCTCAACAGGGACCCCTTGAATCATCATCACCAGTGACGGAATCTCTCTCTTCGCCGATGGACGTTATACTCGGCTCCAATACTGACGGAAGGAATTTTGATACTATTATTAGTAGAGATGGAATTGTAAGTATATTTCTTGATGACATTTTTTTTGTTTAGATATCGACTCCTCCAAATCAGAGAGAATAATAGATGCGGAATGAGCCATTTGCTGTTTCCTTTTCTATTGGTTCATATATGTTGCAATCCCTATCCGTGCATATACTTTATATGTAACTTTATAATCGTCCACTTATTATTAATGTTTTTGTAAAGAAATTTTTTCTTACCTGCTTAAAATTTTTTCCCAAATGAATTACAATTTTTTAAATAGAAAGTATTTTTACAAAAAAAAAAAAGTTAATGGAATTTTTTTTTCTCTCTATTATTAATTTCTTGGTCTTTGATATATCGTATGCAAATTACAACAAATCACAACTTCATATCCATCTCCATGTTAGTAAATATCATCATCATCGTCCACCTACTTTCCCCAGACTGGGGGTAAAGTGCGTCACATGCACTGAAAACAGAAAAGTAGTAGAAGAATGTGACGCAATTCGAAAAGAAAGCCCAGCCTTACAGCCCCCTTTATACCCTCAAGTAGGAACTGGTCGCAGTCAGAAAAATCCACCCTAGGGTTTCACGGGTTTTCGACGGACCCTCACTATGGCATCTCGTCAATGCAGCTTTCATCCCTTGGCCCAGGTGGGCCACAACCATACCCCCTCACAACACCCCGCCATTCACTTCTATTATGAACCTTTCTTCTCGCTTCAGGCCAAACTCACATTCTTCTCCTCCAGGCATTCCTTTACTGACTCGATCCACTTTTTGCCGGTCTCTTAGCCGGTCGATTGCCAGCACACTCACCACTATATATCCGCTTAACCAACCGACCGTCATCCATCCTTTCCATTTGACCAAACTATCTCAATGTACTTTCATTTATTCCCTCATTTACTCCTTTCTTCACACCACACAATTCCCTAATGCGTTCATTCCTCATTTTATCAATTCTCTCTCACACCACACGCCCGTAAGATTGTCCATCTGAACACATTTTACTTTTGATCTATACCTCTTATTCCAGACCATAGTTTCGCTACTATACATTAACACAGGTAACATCATGTCCTCATGTAATACCCTAGCGTAGTCTTTTTTGACTTTTGACTTCCTTTTTCAAAAAATAAGGGGGTCAAAAAGTTGTGTTTTGGTTAGCGATCCACAATTATATTTACAAGAACTGTCAATTACATTGGTTTGCTTGGTAAATAGCTACTTCAAATTCTTGATATTTTCACATTTCATGTAAAATTCGCAGCAAACCGTCTTCTCTAAAGAAGTGCCTTCTTATCATATTTCTGTCTACTCCTGCTCTAAGATTAAGAATATACTTATACTATAACATCTGTAAAAAATTTTAATGCCACTCGTAAAAGTTTTTAAACTAGCAATACTCATTTGCAGCTGAGTGTCTTTTTATTAATTTTATTAATATCATACAAATAGTGACATTTTCTTTTTTCAGGCACGATTAGTTTCTTCCACTTGCAAAATCTGAAAATTCGGAACCATGGCTAGTAAAAGGAAGACAAGACTTGCAACTTCCACTCACATGCGTAACTTCATTGGAACTGGTCGAGAAATGCTGCCTTCTGAACTCCCAACTCTACGATGTCTTAAGATATGGGCTTCTGCCTAAGAGGCAGCAGAGTTGCAGAAAAATGTTCAGTGAGAGAGTGGAGCCTCGAGTACGCACTCTTGCACACTGGATATTATCTCAAAAGTGCTTGAAAAGTGGGAGCCAGCAAACAGTTGTTTTGTGGTGCCAATATTAAATTCGAGAGAATTCAGAGTCCTGAAGAAGATAGAAGAAAACTGGGAAAAGGCCAAGAACATATCACTTGGCAGAGGAAAAACTGGAATTGAAAGAGGCTTTCATTAGCAACGTTAGACAAGCTCTTGACATCCTCAATTGCAAAGTGTAGATTAAAACTATTCAGAATTTGAGGTCTAGTCCAGGTGGTTGCTGACTGAAACATTGAATTGCCATCTCCTGCTCTTGTTTCTAAGGATATGAAGAATCCCTGTCAAAAAACCAATGTTCTATTAATAGTCAAAGAGAGAAGGTTGGATATGTTGGACAGCATCAAATTTTATTACCAGATCTACCTGAGCAAGAAGACAAATTAAAAAGCAAGAGGCAAGAAGATGAATAAAGAAGAATTTCTGAATATAAACAGAAAAAGGAAGGAAGAGTTAACATTACAACTAAATGAAGTTCTTTTCCCGACGAAGATGAAGACCAACTGATGTTACAATGAAGAATCTGAAATCCTTTTCAAATTCCATGTGATGATTTTGATGTACCTTCTACGTCAAGTACAAAAGTCAGTATAAATATATTACAATTGCTTAATGGTGCCATTGCAAATATTAGTATGGTGTTGGGCTACGTGCTACAGCTGCATTTTTGGATGCTCTATTAATTATTGAAGGAGACAGGAGACTTGTGGTTTATCACAAAAAAGTAAAAAGGGCACAGGAAAAAGTCATGAAATCTTGATGATGAATTTCATGCTCGATGCCGGATAGATATTGAATGCATCTTCTTTGATGAACGCAAAGTCAACTAAAGTTCTTTACAAGCAGATAACTCAATCATACAGTTTCCAAGTATTCGTGAAGTGAAGAGCATTACACTGTTTGCAATGAGCCAGGTGGAAGGTATCTTTTGCCATTTACTCCAGAGAAAGACTTAACGAAAAGAAACCTGCTGAAGTTATTGCTAAACATCTTGTGGATTTCTTTAAGAAAAAACAACATTGATAAAGTTTGCAGGTTACTGGTGGTGACTCAACGAATGTTAACACTGGTAGCGAAGAGGAGTCATGCATTGGGTTGAGGCAAAGCTTAATCGTAAACTCATCTGGTTGGTTTATGATCTTCATACTAATGAGCTACCTTTGC
>JABUQX010115890.1:0-64140 GCA_015478945.1 Trachelipus rathkii | reverse complement strand
TTATTTTTTATTTTTTGAACTTAGAAACTTTTATATATTATTTTAAAATAATTTTGAAAGAAATTTATTATTTATTTTATTTGAACTTAGAAATATTGAACTATAAAGTGAATATTAAAATTTTTAAATTTTTAAAATATTTGATGAAAATAATCATAATAAATGTAATTTAAATTTAATAGTGAATATATAATTTTGGCGATAGTTAGATTAATATAATTTTATGTAAATTGAAATTTAAAAATATATTTCAATTAATTATTAATTTGAAGAACTATTATTCCTGTATTAACTAATAGTTCTTATTGTTATATGGAGTTTTAACTCAGATTATATCCTCTTCAGAAGATAGCAGTTGTGGGGCTTTTTTGTTTGGGGGAGGTGGGTCTGTTATTTCTTTTTTTATAGAAAAATATTTTTGAAAAATATTGGAAAAACAGTTTAACTTTACTTATTATTTGAAATATCTTTTTTAAGTTCTTGTAGAAAAAGAATATTTTTTGAATACTACTTAGTTTTTTTTATATATATTTTATATTTTATGAAAAATTAAAGAAAAAACCTATAGTTAAAGTATTTTTTTTTTTAAAAGTAAAACATAATTATATATATATGAAGTGCCTAATAGAGTCGGGCGAATGGATTGTTTTTATATAGTGGTAGATGTATCTTTTTAATATATAATTATGATTAATTTTTTTCTTTGATATCTTTATTATTTACCACCGTACTAATAGTCGGATGGGTGGTCTATTGCCTTCTGATATTCCAATCACGGTACTATGTTATCATGGATCTCGTGTGTGGGTATTTAGTTTTGAATGTCGGCACTAGTCTGTTTTCTATCACTTTCCTCTGCTACCTCAATCATTTGGAGTTGCGGGGACGCGGCTCCGCTGGTTTTATTTTCCAGGACCAGATTAGACCCTAATGGAGTCTCTTTTCCACGCTCGTAGGAGCTTCGACAGGAGGGGACGAGATCAAATCTTGTGGGACTTATCAGAGAGAGAGTAAAATTGTCAGGATTCTTCTACCGAGATACTATGGCATCTACGCCGATACATCGCGCATTGCATACAAATAAAGAAGACAATACGAGGAAGATATTAATTAAAGAACTGAAGCAACATGATATATAATACAGAAAATGAAGACTAACTGATGTAAAAGAAAACAGAAGAGCATATCCAGAGCAATAACCAAGATAAGGGAACCCACAACGAAAAGGTCAACTTTATCTCTGTGCTTGCATCCTTTTTTTCTTTGCCACTAAGTAATTCTCTATACCTTTGTCTCTTCTTTTACGGGACTATTGATTATTCTTAATTGTCTTTTAGGACCTAAATCAGAGCACATCGGTTGATATAACAGCAAGCTTTGGGATTGGCATCAAACCAGGGAAATACCAGAAAATAAAGAAAGAATATCCCTATCACGTCGCTGCATGTCAAAAGACTACAGCTTTGTTTGCGTAAATTATCCATCTTGTAAATGTCAATTTTATACTCAGTATTTCTTATAGGCCGGGCTTTCACGTCCCCCTTCAAACAAAAAGAAAACTTACCCGGTCCCTTGTGTAATTGGCCACACAGAAATTCCTTTACTACAAATGATAGTAGTGTAATTTAAGTTGGTATACGTGGGGCACAGATTACTCTATCCATAGGGGCAACAACGGCGGTAATATTGGTATTTGAGGGTATATCAAACCCTCAGAATTCGCCGTGAGGGTGTCCATTTCCAAATAACTTTAATTATATTCCTTATAGTATGGACTACGTCGCATTCCTCCTCATTGTGTTCTAGTCGCATATTCCTCTTCTTTTTCGTTCCTAGTTATTTTTCTAACCGGACTTGAAAATCTAGTGAAAGATTCTATTATTGCGGAACCCCCTGGTTGATGTTATCTTAACAAAGCTTGTAGACTTTTTTCGTTATTGATTTTTATAACACTATTTTTAGTTTGTTAGAATTATCCCTAAAGAGCGACAAAATTGTTATGTGAAGAATATACTAAAGACTACATAATACTATTGGGTTTAGGAAATTATAAATACTTAATAGATCTTACCTCACTATACGTTTGCAGGAGAAGTAAATTACGCACGTTATTGGCCTAATAAACTGAATCGACAAATAGTAAAAATAGTAACTATTGACTAAAGTACTTTTTATCATCTTCTTCTGATTTCAACATTCAGAGGCCCGTCAATATATACTTAAGGATAATAGCTTTTCTAGAATGTTAATGTCAAAAACTCAAGTCAATTTGAAGATTTTTTCTCCTTTAATGCCAGAAAAAGCCGAGACAATCTTCTGTTTATAATGAAGCATGTTTCTACGAAATTTTTACGAGGAAGACCACGGAATGTATACTTTTTCTTTGTAATTCATTGTTAGATATCTTGAAGTAATACTCCTTTGGAAATTTACATAAGTACAGAGCTCATCAGAATTACGAATACTTCTTTGGATTTTACTTCTCAATTCACAGATAAATATATCTTAATTATGACATAGATATTATTTAAGAGAGGTATGGAAGAAGCTCGAGGATCATAAAGACTTTCGAAGCAAAAAGTTATTAAAGATTTTAACTTCCTCTAGATCTATTATATAGTTTCGTGAAGAATTATTTTTGGAGTAAACTTATAGCGCAGATAGAAGAAGGGAAGTCTTGTTCGCAAACTTAGACGGGCATATGGGGCAGAGCGAGGAGTTATCGATAGCTGGATAGCAGGTATATTCAGCTTGAGAGTTATTATTCACATTTATGGCTTCGAGGAGTGAAGCGAGATATACATAGATGTTTAGATAGACTGGGAATGAGCTAGGTGGTAGTTGACAGTAGAGAGAGTGAGAGATGTAACTGAACGGGGTGTATTATATATCCCTTATCCATGAGGAACATAGAGGTGAGCGTCATTGGGGTATATTGTGGGAAGATGAAATATGGAATCGTATCGTTATAATCTTCAGTTGGGATATAAGGAGCGAAGATTGGGCCGTATCGTCGCGATAAATATAGGGGGGTTTTGAGTGACTGTAGATATAGCGAATCAGTGAGTTTTATAGGGAATATGAGCGGTTGCGCGACCGTAGATACGACATATAGATATGGTGTCATTAGGTAGTCTAATTGGCCTGGGTAAATAGTGCATATTGGGATCTCAGTAGCGTGCGATTTACTATTAATGGGTTGTCCAGTTAGGATTATCTTGGTGAGGGACGTGGTGAAATGCCTACGAAGTCATGAGTTAGTGTGCTAGATGTCAGCTGGTTGGTTAACCTGGAATTGCCGACCCAGGCCGTTGTCTGGAGACGGTGGGTGTATCGTCTTAGAGGATCTTTGGTGCGTGGTCTTCTGGGTAAGTTGTTGTTTACTGTGTATATTGTTTCCCGTTCGGTCGGGTCTGGATGGAGGCTCCTTAGATTAAGGAATTATTATGGAAAGTATAATCTTGGTAATACTCATATGGGAGTTAGGACCTCTCTAAATGATTTATTATGAATGAAGGTGGGGTGTCATTTAAGAGCGATCCGAAGAAAGGTGTCGGATTAGGGGATAAAGAAATGAAATTCCACCAGAGGCTCATGAAAGATACAGAACTCGTGTCGAATCTAATCACGAATGAAGCGGAGCGCTGCAACAAGGTAAAGAGTCGCGTGAATGATGGAAAACCACCGATGCAGTCATTTGAGTTTAACAGAAATCACCGGCATCAAGCTGATCCGGGGATACAAGGAAAAGAAATTGTCTGTGGAATAGCCTGGGAACAGATGAAGAAGAAAGACAACCGGAAGTCGAAGTTCTTTTAGAGCGCAGGATCTCTACTGCAAGACAGAGTTGAAGGAATTCTATAGTTCAGCGATATCTGGGCAGTGGATATATTGTGTACAAGGAGAGGAGAACAGGTGAGAATGAGGGGAAGACATTAAGATATGAGAAGATATGAGAGAGCGATATGTTTATAGAGGGAAGAAGTGGTATGGTGTCGCTTTTCGTCATAGAGCTCGGGTGCAGTTTATCTTTTCGGTGTGAGATTGTAGCAATCTAGACTCCCGCAAAGAGTGTGGGTAATTCATGGGTCAGTTCGGTCTCTGTACGAATATTAGCTTCTTGAGCTTTGGCACCTATATCTATATTAGAGTCTACGTGTAGCGGTTGTCATCCACGCTTGCATTAGCACTGCGTTATCGAGTTTGAGGGACGCGACAGATCAGCCTGGGGGTTTGTATTCCGTATCTTCGGTTGGGATTATCTTTGACTTAAGACTGTATATTATTTTATTGAAGGGAGGGAGAAGATTTAAACGACTCTTAACGACGCGTTACTAATATTATAGTCCTAAGGTGATTGGAGAGCGCACGAGATGAATCATGACGCTAATGGGTTAGATAAGTTGAATTACTATACTTACTTTGAGTACTACATATCCAATCAGTAATTACACTTATTTTCACAGTTACGCTTTTTAGTGGGTAAAAACTGAAAGCACTGGAGCTTGGAATGGAATTTTATTAGGTACAAGTCTTTAGGCTACCCTACCTATAACCATAGACCTTTCTTTTACATCATCATTTAAATCTTTAAAGAAGAGGATTATAACGAAATAAAAGTTAAATTCATTTGCCAAGTTAGTATTAAAGCTTAATCTTTCTCTATAAGAATCAAGATGAATAAGATAACTACGAAGCATGAATGATTAATAATATCCCATAGAAAAGTTATAGAAATTATTTCCAATAGGTATAATGAATTAAGTTTTAATTAAACAATTAACAGTGATAAACGTAAAACCAGATAATTTAATATTTAATGGCTCCATCATTGAATAGCCTACATCATGAAATTATACTAAATTGGGCTCCTAGGAAATTTAGGGATAAAGCCCTAAAGAAATTATTACTAAAGGCTCATTGGATTATACACCTTTCGATAGCCCTACGCGACGACGGTTGGAGAATAATTCATGTGAGGTCTTCCATTGGAAAAGCCGCTGAGCCATGGAGAAGATACATGCTTAGAGGGAGAGAGGGCTCATTGGAAAAGCTTACGAAAGACTGAAGAGATTTTTTATTCTTCATATTATAGTATGCAGTCTCTATCATGGCGAAAAGCTCTCTAACAAAGCTATTCATCATATATATTTAGCGGGATTGAAGGCACTTATTTGAACCGAGCCTTTCACGTAGACAAGGATAGAAGGGAGAGGAACCTACTTTAAAAATTATTGCTATAGGTTTGTTGTAGCCAGTTATTTCTGGTTTACTTTAAAGAGAACATATCAGTATAAATCGCGAAACTTTTGTTCCTTCGTTGCTCCAGTAGAGGAAGGGAGCTCTGTCTTTATGTATGCTAGCCATTGATATGTTATATGGACCAGTTCATCATTGTCTCATTCATGAGTATTATGTAGAGAACAATGTGGCACCTGCTTCAGTCTGTATGGATTATGTTGTTAGGGAATAAAGTGCAGCCGAGTGAGCATGCACTAAAACGAGATTTTTTGGAAACTTCGGGCGTGAATTTCATAATAAGGGAAGGTTTGTTTTGGATTATACACGCGGGTTTTTGCTTTTTCTAGGGCCATTATTGTTTTGCATTTACTTTGTGAGTGTTTCTCAGTTAAGGTAAACACGGATTACGAATGCTTATCTTGATGTGGTACCTCCTGAGGAGTTTACATGTACCAACCTGGTGTTTAGTCATTTAGAATATAGGATCATATGGTAATCTTTATAGGTGGGAGAATCGTCGAGATCTGCCGTATGTGTTTTGCTCTTATTTAAAAGTGCTAAATTGTATAAAATGATATTATTTTTTATATTTAAATATCATTGCTTCTGACTTACTGGAACAATATTAATGCAAATAGGAATCTACTTGTATATTTAGTTAACTTCTGCTTCAATGAAAAATCTGTCATGATTACACATGTTGAATATAAATCTGCATACTGATAGATGATTATATTATACAAGAAAATTAATTAAGTAAAAGAGGATGCTAGATGTAATCTATTTACACCGAAATCCTGACAATCAATATTGGAAGAACTTTTGGCATTTGTTTTAATGAAAATTTAATAGGACTGATCAGTTTTAGCTTTTAGTATATACGATGATGCAGTTCCTGATTTGTCCTATTAAATTATTCAGAATGTTATTGAAATTTAGAACTTAACAACTCTATCTATCCAGATCGCTTACCAAAGTTCAGTTATATATTTATGAAAAATCAGTATATCGTATCAGCTTCCACATCGCTAAATTTTGAGACTATATGATTAAATATTTTTACAGATGCAGCTCATAAACGGAAAGGAATATATTAAAGCTTGCTACTCGCCACATAGTTCACCTTTATTGGTGGTGGCCAAGAAGAATTCAAACAAACCAAGAGTCTGCATAGACTATCGGTACCTGAACTCTTTCAAGCGTCCCAGATGTGTACCCATTGCCCTTGATTGACGAAATATTCTCGTCCTTAGGAGGTAGTACGATTTTTACTAGCTGTGATTTAATAGACGCGTACCATTCCCTCGAAGTCGAGGAGGAAATCACAGAAATTAATGGCTTTTCGTACAGGAAAGGATTATTCTGCCAACCAGATTATTATTTGGGCATCGAAAGGCCCCAAGTACCTATGCTAGAACAATGCAAGTCGCGTTTGAACGCAATTTATCTAGGACGCCTATTGCCCCACTGTGTATTTAGGATGATTGTCTTAATCATGGTAAAAATAAAGGCAGAAACATTTTGGAAGAACTTAAAGAAAGTTTTTCAACCGCATTGTAGAGAAATATTAATTAAGTATAGTTATAAATGGCACAAAATGTCATTTTATTTCTTACATGAACATTCAGTATACTATATATTTATATATGAGATTATTAATATAGGAAAGAAGACGGATAATTTCCCCAGATTCCAGCGAAGATAGAAATCGATGAAGAGTTTTGCGTGCCTCTCATCATATCATAGTTTGTTTAAAGGAAACACAATCTTTATAAGTTTTTTTTATCTCTGTATTTTTTAGTCTTTTTTATATTAGTGATCATGTGTACTATTATATTTAAGCTAGAACTCTATTATTAGTCATTAATAAAAAAAATGTGATTACTTTTCGAATGTGTAATTGTGTAAGAACTTACGCTTCAAAAAGGGCATTTGCATATTCTTCTTTAAATTAGGAGAATATGTGTTGTTCCACTGGTGCCTGCCTTCAGTTTTATCATTTTTTCATCTAGATATTTAATATTCCAAGCTCATATCTATTATATGGTACAATCGTTATTTATTGATCCTGCCATGCGCTCACGGCTGAATTTCTACGCGTCAGGGAGTTCTGTGGTAGACCACTCGCTGTGTACGAATACTGTGACAAGAAAAGTGAGGCTTTCTTAACTGTTTTTTCGTCGGAGTTTAAGAGTTGCTCTTAATGGGTAGGTCATGGTGTACGATCATAGAAATTTGCGTAGTGGATATCCATATATGGAACAAAGGAATTGGTTCGTGGTTCTGTGGTTGGTTGCTTTCACTTCTGGTAGAGTGTGATGTTATGGAGAGTAACTATCGGTTTGGGTTTGAGTTTGATAGACTATACCGATGAGTCTAAAATTGGATATTCATATCTCTTCTGGTCTTTGTTAATATGTTGTCTGAATATAGCTATATCTATCGGTGGGTTCGTGTCTAGCTCTCTATTGGAATACTTTTTGATTTGCTTATGTTTTGTATGTTTTGTGGGTTGCGAGCGGCAAGAGCTATATTTACTATGAATTAATAGACTATGACCGTGAGGGAGAAAACCAAACATAACGCTTATGGCTTGCTGCTCTATTCTCTTCAATGTTTAGGGTCGTGCGTACTTCCCGTTCAATAAGCCTTCCGAGGTAGCGTTTATTTCGGTTATAAGGTATGATAATGGGAGAATCTCAATACCACTACTGGAAGGAAGAGGAGTGGATGTTAGACCTGAGAAGATATAATCTTTCTGGTGCGGTGGGAACATTGAAAAACTGATGCCGGGGCTTTATCAGGTATTTAATATATTGTGTATATTCATTTATAAGAGTGGGTATGGCTTTTAATAGTCAAATGATGCGGGCGCTGATATTACTTAGGCTCCCACAGTTTTCTCATAGTTATATGTATGTGATCTTATGTATTTTTCGTGCTTGGATTTTGATTATATTCCGAGAGAACTGTTGTATATTCTCTTTATCTATCATACGGTCCGCAGGTAACTAGCTATGTCATATCTATTTCAGTGAATTGACATTGCCCTATTTCTTCACTAAGGATGTAGGGTCATATGGTAGGACAGCTCAAATGAGACTTGTAACAAACGTAAGTTAGAGAAAGATTAGCGTATTTTTCCTCATTACTACTAACAAGTAAGTATTTAATAAGACTTAAATGGAGTTAACTTCTCAGTGCAGTATCTAATTAAGTCATGTCATTAAAGTTAAAAGAGGTCCTTAGGCCTCCTAAAAGCAGTAAATAGATAACAAGTATGAGCGCTCTTCTTTATATACTTATTCCGTATTTTACCCTTATGATCGGTTATATCATGCACTATGGAATAGTATAATATATTGGAAAACTTCATTCTCTGCACACTGTTCAATTTTCAGTGTGCTACTTACCACACATTCTTCATGAGTACTTCAGAGTATGCATTTTTTTGCATGTTTACTTATAGCGAGTTTACAGTCTCATCTGTAAATCAGAGAACTAGCCCAAGAATATTGGTTCTTACAATGCTTATTAATAAATGAAAGAATTAATATGTCGGCATTTCGACAGCTCCAGATCATTTTAAAGCCACTTCGCGACAATGCCCCATGAATTCTACGTTCAGCTTAGTCCTATCAAAGAAGTCTTAATGTATTAGTCCTTGGAGGACATAATAAAATAGGTTAATTGAATTACCTGTCCTTCGGCTTACAAATCCAAGCTCAAGATGTTGAGCGGATGGTTGAATGATGGACAATGCGGTATGGGATGTAGAGATAATTATGGATTTTCCTCACGGTACATTGGTTTTGGGTAATAATTACTGCATCATATCATTAGAAGTAACTGGTTCTCATATTTGGTTTGGAGATATCCTAATCTTTTCCGGCTCTATAGTAGTCATGGTTTTATTGGCACATCGTCATATTGGAGGCGCTATCTATTTGGGTATTGCATCGTCACATTCTTATCGTTCATTATTCGATGGGCAATATTAACGAACTGGATGAACTGTATCCGACGCATGATGCACTTGGAGCGTATGTTGGGTTCTGTCTTCTCAGATTACAGAATAAATTGCTTGAAATATATGATATATAAACTTCATTTCTATGTATTGAATTTGCTAGCATTGTCGTAGTGGTAACTTTATTAGATGAGAGCGGAGATGAGGAGCATGTCAACTGGATGGAGAAATCTGTAGATAAAGGAGAGAGAACTAGTAAGGCTATTGTGAAACTAGCAAGCACAGATCATGCACGACTAGATGAGTGGTATATTTAGTCGCTGGTATGGAGTATGATAATTTCAAACATGTCGTATTGTTTTTAGCACTATGTTAGCATTATAGTTGGGCTACAAATGTGAACTAAGATTTGAATGCGACTATTTATTGAAAATCAGAGCTAGGGGAGTTACCCGCCGGATCAGCCGAAATAAGTCTTAAGTGCTACGTTCGATGTTCTTTGATTAATTCAACAAAATTTCGCCGCAGCTCCTAAAGAAATACTTCGCTGGTAGGTTAGATAGAGATTTTACAGTAATCTTCTTATTTTTTACTTTTTTGTATTATAATATGAGTATTATGGAATCCTGCAATGCTATTCCCAAGAAACAGGGTTGGGCTATCTGCCGGGCGCGAGAGAAGGAGGTCGGGAGCCACAGAGACAGAGCAACGGTTTGGAACTCTCTGAACGCAGATTTGAGCCTTTTTTAGAGCAGAGGACTCTGATCAACTTATGAATCCCAAACCACTTATCTTTCTTTCGATTACTCGCCCTTTAAATTTATTTATTATGACGAAAAAAATGTTCTATATACCTTATGAGGTTTCTATACACAAGAACATCTATTCAGCAGAAATTCCTGCAAGAATACATATTTTTTCATACTTCTTTGTATACCTAAATTAATACCTTAATATCTTATTTTATATTTTTTCACCTCATAGGAAGTTATAGATTCGAATAATGGAATTCTACTCCCTCTACTAAAACAGAACTCAAGTAAAGAGGTCATATAGATCCGTCTCTATCAACTACAATTCAAGACATAGAGCGATTCATTATAATTATGTCACGTACATGTTTCGAACACGAGGGACATGGCTGTGCCCATATTACGCAGAAGTATCAAGAAGTGTTAGGCTTTGGTGAGTAACGCAGCCTACTCTTGGGCATTGAGACAGGCAACTGCACTCAGGGGAATATGTGCTCTCATAGATTTTCCCCGCGGAGAGGTATCTATCTTTCCGCCTTCGTAGGACTTAGGAATGATTGTTAGTGGTGAATTCTACTCCCAGAGAGATGGGCTTTAGGTAGAGGTTTTATCTAACCATCTTTTTGAATTGGCCGGGATCAAGAGTTCATGGGAGAGGAATGAAGGTGGAGTCAATGGTCTGTTTAGAAGGGACCTTTCACCATGTCGCGATATTTAGAGGTCCGAAGGGATCTGCTGGTATAACTAGAGGGTTACAAGAAGCCAAACAAAGCACAAAAGAGAGCGATGAATCCCCTCTTTGACAAGTCTTCTACCCGCTGAAGAACGGTACGGATACCGCAACCACAAGGAGGTCAAATCGAAATACAGAAGGTTACAGATGACACCATCCAGTTGTTTTTTGTTCTCTCAGTCTCAATGATGTATGACTATGAAGTAGGGATTGGGCCAATCTACTACCTGGTTGTTTTTCCTCCTAGGAGTTAGAATTTTCTTCTTTAGTCGATTGTACGGACAGATCGGATGTTTTAATAGTGATGATATACTTCTTCTCATTTTATTTCTATGTGTGGTGCTTATTTTTCTTTGTTTTATACGCGTGAGTGTTTGTACTTAAATCAGCTGTTTTTAAATGTTCCTATACAATTATAGGTGTTAACAGATTTATGGCCAATACAGACTCCTCTTGTATTCGCCTTTTCTCTATGATTCTATTTATATCCTAGTCATGAGTATATATGGGCAATTATCTAGTATATGTTGTCTCATAATGGATCCGTCTCACGAGATTCGGGTAGCATAATTTTTTTTTTTTTTTGTGCCCCAGGGGAGTGCAATGCTTATTTGGTTTGGTAATAAAAGCCAACCATCAAATAAAATAGAAAAATATTATTTAGTGTTGTTATTCGTGATAATTCCCTGTTATTTAGTCTTTAATGTTTTTCTTTTTTTATTATTACGTAGGATTATATGTATTGATTTCCTTTGTATTTTCATTTTCTTCATTTGTGTAACTATAAATAGAAAACAATAATAATAAAATCTATGATGAAAATATATTCTTTCACTGATGGATCATCTGGTGAAAATATATAATAGTCTAGTCTTGCTTTTATCAATATTAGGCAGGCTAATTATCCTGTTATGTCGATATGGACTCTTATCTCTAGGAGAGTTTAGCGGCTATGTGACGTGGATTATTTATATCTATGTCTTTTTCTTTATAGTGCACTTTTTGAGCCCATTTATGTCTCGTACTATTGAGATGCCATGCTTTTACTGTTAAGTAGTGTTGGTAGTATATTTATTCTGGAGGAGTGTGGTCCTACTTTTTTCAGTGTTGTTAGGTACTATATCCCGGAAATTGCTTATTATTTCCTTCTTCGTTACTACTGTAATACGCTTAGGCTTCTTTACACCACTGTCACTAACACTTTTCACTTTCTTCGAAGCCATAATGAATGTCTTTAAGAGTGTGTTTACACTTTTATATGGGTATTCGCGAGATACTCGTATTTAAAGCTTTACTTATCTTTAGTTTTTATTAATTCAGCCTCGACTATCGAGTCTGAAGAGCGCTTGAGTCTTCATTTATATTTCTCATCATTATCTCAGAACAAGCAGAGACTCAAACTTTGATTACATACTTCAGTTAAATGTTCATGCTTTGTTTATAAATTCTAAATTGTCTTTCTATTGTATATCGTTGAGTTCACTGTAGCGGTTTCCAACTATTCTAACAGCAAGCTAATTTTTAAGGAGCGAGGATCATCTAGAGTTATTTTCCTTTCAAGTATTTTTATATTGTGAAACGGCGACCTGACTATTATTTTCAGAGAGTTCGAATGTGAATCCATCAGGCTTCCAGACTGATACATCGAATCCAGAGGCCTGTTACACTGTATCCAGTTCTTAGCGTTCCTTTTCTCCTTTTCCTGCAGTCTATCCATCTCCAACTAACATTAATCGAAGCAATTATCCCAAATGAAAGTACATGTCCTAGGCTATCCAATTTTAGAATCGTGCTTGATTACTCCGGTTTGATGGTCATAAATTGTAATATATGAGGAGTTGCTCTTTTTGACTTATTAAAGGTGTGGATTTCTTTACGAGTGCCCATCGGTAGAAATTACAACTAGCGTGGATCGTAGAGTGTATGAATCCTAGCGTAAGGAATGAGGTGTGGCCTTGCTAGCTGTCATACACGATAACTTTATTATCTATGGCTCTTTCGTCGTTTGGTATAATGATGTATTGGTCATTGTATTAAGATTTTATCTTTTCCATATAGAGTCTAACAGAGCACCATAAATGGGAATTTCAACTCATTAGTATTAAGCAACTAAACGTCGATATCTTGATCACCGTAATTTATCCCGAAGCGTTAGGGTATAGCCTTACTCGGTATGGATCGTCACTCGTCCAGACAAATAGCAAAGCAGCTGCTTCTTGAATCTGGGGTATGAAGATGATAGCCTCTATATTTTTGTTTTTATCCGTGTACCTGTGTGGAGCGGATTTTGCTTAGGTTTGCCTTTATTTGTTGCAGTACTGAGAGGTACACATTAGATTTTATAAGGAAATAAAGGATAATTAGTTTTAGGTAACATTGTTCTGCCTATCCATCCGCAGGTACAATTTTGATATATATGAAACCTTCATAGATAACGTTATGGAGTTACGAGATATTACTGACTGTTACATTAACAGAAATTTCCAAATTACTTACAAAAATTATTGAATTCCAAAACTACAGATCACTTGACCCACAACATATATACTTATATCACTAAGGTAGTAAAAAATCTACTTACATTAGGTTGATACATATCAGTTTATAACAGTAATTACAATTAGTATACATATCATTAGTTATCACTTCATTACCATATTAGCTAAATAACAGATAATCTAATGACCAACCTTTTATTCACCCATTGGTTTTCTTTACACTATATTAATATTATTACTTTAGATAATTAGACCAAATAATCTAACAAAATACTACACCTATTATTAACCGTTATAGAAGCTAATCTACATATCTAATTGACATTTTTTGACATATTATCTATGGTCTAATATAATTCTTATATTAGCCCTTAAGCCCATACCCTTTAAAGTCTTATTGAGCAGCTTAGATACGACCTTTCTGGGCCCTCATTCATTTTCAAATGAACAAACCTTTTTATATTTTCATATCATATATAACTAATTCCATTTTCCTCTTATATCATTCCATTTTTTCCTTTTAATGAATACGTATACCGTGTCGATCATATCATATTAATTTTCATTTTATCTCGAACCAATATCTTTTTCGTTTAATATAATTGGCAGAGAAATATATAGCATTTTAAGTGTTCGAATTCAGTCCACGGATTCTATTGTCTCTATGATATTCTAGGGATATATTACTATGTGCAGTTTGTGGCGCCTCAAGCTCTACACGCTTCTTAATCTCCATTGATTTTGCACACATACATTATCATTCTCTTGCTTCTTGCGTTCTCCTGTCTATCTATATCTATTATACTCTGGCTTAGGATTTTCTCTCCCGTCGACTGGGCCCTATATTACTAGTTTGTTTATAGTCCGGAATAAGAAGTCGCTTTTACAGTATACCTTGATGTGTTTTGGTTGAGGAGAGCTTATTTAGTCGGTTTTTGTAGCGGGATTTGTGCTATATCTAGTTTTGATTGTGTTTTTTGTTCGTTTCGCAGGTTAGAGAGATTAAAATCAGGAGGCAATTTCCATGTCTATATCGCGGGGTCTTCGGGCGTATATAGCCCATCCTTGTTTCGTATGTTCGTTAGGATATACATGCATATGAATAATTGTTTTATTTTTTCATCAATTCCCCGTTTCCTATCTTGTTTGTACTTTGTTATGCGCTTTCTGCTTCATATTGATTCAGATTTGTTAAATATTAGCTCCGGTGTTGGGTACATCATGGGTTTTAGATGAATATATTATCTCAGTTTTGCGGGCTAGTCCTTCCATAATTGGCTGTCTCAATCTTCTGCATAAATGTTATGTCCGGTTTGTTGATGTTTATTCCTTACTTATTCTTTAACTCAGTAGTTTTTTGATGTGTTGCGTCATATATATTATGGGATCTTACTAAGTGAAGTTATGTGGGGGTTCAGCTATTTAATGTTCATAGTTTATGTAAAGACTAGGTAATCTATGTGCGTTGATGATTTTATATAGGTAGCATCTGGAACAGTATTAATAAACTCATTAGTCTCACCTCGATTTTTTATTATTAGTACGGGGTATATCCTTATCTTTTCTTAAAGTTAAGTTAGGTGATCGCCTATTATTATTTTTTGTGTGGTGTGTGTTAATTGGAACAACTTTTTATGCCCGTTTGTGTTATTGCATTATTATTGCCATTTTTTTATACTCATAGTGGGATTCATATATTATTTTGACGTTGTGTCACTTTATATAGAATAGCATTGTTGTAGAAAATGTCTAATTTGAAAAGAATTAAATCAAGAACCTCAATTATTTTATTATTCTCATTATTTTAGCAAATAAATAACCCATAATGTCTTACTCCTTATCCAATAGATCGGAGTTAATATAAATACACCCATGGCTTTCAAATTAACCCCCTAATACGAATGCAATACTCTTGAAGCACTTGAATCGTCCATTGGTACATTTACCTCCGCATTATATAAATTTAGCGCTATCTAATTTCCATCTCATAATCCTCTGTTATATTCAAACCTCCCTATTGCCGACCTACTCTTTTTATTCCTAATTATAGTACTAATCTATTCTCTTATCACTAAAGAAGATGGAATTTATATAATCTATTATAATTAATCGCTTATAACTCTTTATGTAAATTTACTTTTAACGCGGAATTTTCATTTTTGAATTATGTGTTTATAGTACCAATAGAATTAAAATTAAATTACTTAGAATTATTCGAATTTTAATTTTACTGAGGCAGAGAACCGTTCTTAGTATATTTATATTTTTCTCATAAATAAAATTCAATCACTAAACTTATGGTTATCTTGGATTTCTGCGCATATGAGTTAGAGCTGGTATTGGAGTTTCTGGTAGTTCTCAAAAACATAGGAATTCTGGTGCTCGCATGGCTATTCATCTTACCTGCGCTGTTGATTTTATCTCTTTTTGTCATAGCCTTACTGAGTTTCTTCTGGGTGTTGCATATCAACTTATTTTGTTTCTTTCTTAGTGACGTTTTCTTTGAGTATATAATAATATCTATTTTTATGGCTGAAAATTTGTTATACACCTTCTGTTTGTAGGCGTTTGTTTGCATTATAAAAATGTTGAGACTTCTTAAGAATTGCGTAAAATTTCACAGCTTATTGTTGATTTTCTAGCGATTGACATGTATAGGTTTCTAGGATATGGGAAATACTCTATTCCTATCTTTCTTTTCGATTTTTGTTTTGATTCGTTGAGCCGGGTGTACCACTTCGCATTAAGAAGTCCCGACAGTAGGAATATTTTTTCTGGCCTTGTGATTTTATATAATCTGGAGGTTTTTATTCGATGGCTTAAAGGTTCTCTATTTATCGATTGTTCATTTATGTTCCAGTTAAGTAGTGAGATACGGGCTGAGAGACAGACGAGACGTTATGATGGGGAAGGACGATGCGGATAAACATTCGGAGGGAGGTTCGGGACGGAATAGGAGTCAGGTGGGTCTGGTTGTTGGTACTGAGGTAGGGGGGACCGTAGTGGGGCGCAACCAGCATACCTCTTTGGTAATTAATAGCGCTCTTTTTTTTTTCATGTCATTAGGTAGAATATTCATATATTTACGTTCGGGTTCCTATTTACTATAGCTTGGTATAACATAAGCTTAATGTTGAAATAGCTCTAATAAATTGTTGAATTAGATGACTTATATTCCGATAATTATATATATTATTAAAGTTATTAATTATACCAAAAATTATTATATAATAACCATTATTAATAATAATAATATATATTTCATTATTTAAATATACTATATTTATTTATATATTTATATATTATTATTATATATATTAATATATGATTATATATATATTTATTATCTTCCTATATTTAGATTGTGAGGTTAGGAGGGTAGTGGGGTGTATATGAGAGGCGTGGCGTGATTATGCTTTTATATCGTTTATTATTAGGTGAGTATAGGTGTTTATTTTAACTTTAGGTATTCTTACCACGTCAGGTTATGTTGAGTTACTCTCTATCCGTCCATGTGGTGATCTCTCTATGCAGGTACCATTCATTTAATATATATAATCCCTTATTATATCTTATTTGCATTTATCTGGGTAAACGCGTGACATGCGTCTGAGTCGTGAAGGAGTTGGTGAACATTATTAATGTATACGGGAGAAGAGTGTTCTATGCTTGCCAAATGGTGTGGTCGGAGAAGGGATGTACAGGGAAGCTGGGAGGACATCATACTTATTAGAAAGGGTTAGACGTGGATATGCTAATGTAGGCGGCGCGCTGATGAGGGTCCGAAGATGAAATGCTACAACTAACTTTTGTATAGTGATGATAAGATAAAGTGTACCGAGGTAATCTTTTATTGAAAGACACGGCCGTTGGCAGTCCCAACTATTCTGGAAAGAACGTAATCATACAAGGAAGAAGGATGGATGGGTGTCTCTATGGCCGGAGCAGGGTTTATTTAGTATTTTTTCCTGGGTAGGGTGAGGGAGGGGGCGGGGTTGGATTATTTGTGCCAGGGTAGGAAAGGAAAAGAGGGCGTGGTGGACATATTTTTAGATGGACTTAATTTGAATGAAATGGGTGGGAGAGCGAGTGCATGCGAACGCCTGATTTACAGAAGGGCTTGAGTGATGCGGGCCTGGGAAGCGATTGTGACGGCTCTATACGGAAGTGGCGATATGGAAGATACAAATGGGAAGAAACGATTGGGTCAGGCCGCCTGTTTTAATCTACAGAGTAGGGGTGGGGGAATGGTGCTTCCAGGAGATAACTGGTTAATATAATCGTCTACTCGGTTGGCTTATTAGCGCTTGGGGAGAGGTTGCCACAGGATTGGAGGATGGTTCGTTTGCCCGCTTTCGCGCGCTGTAACTAAGAGTGGCGGTAAAGGCCAGAGGGATTGTTGTCAGTAATGTCTGGTTATACTTCTTTATGACTGCGTTATTGGCTCACTTCATTTCTTGTGCAGCTTGTGTACGTGTTGTAAAGTGTAGTATGGGAGAATACTGAATTGAGATGGCGTTCGTGATAGTGAGCCATTCTTTTAATCGGCAATGTGACGCAGCAATGGGTGGTAGCAACGAAGCCGAATCAGCGGTTATTCGGGGCTGGGTAAGAGGGAGGGGTGGTTGGTATGTAACGTTCATTTCATAATTATTGATACGATTGTCTGTTCGGATGGCAGGTATGGAAAGGCGTGAAGATGGCGAAGAGTTGTCATGTAAATGGATCTGGTTTTTTTAGATCTGGAGAAATGCTATATGTTATTACCTGTCGTGAAGCGGGTTGATCACTTATGCGTCAGTTTGTGTGTCTTCTCGCGTACAGGAGATATTTATAGAGATGATTCCCATGCCGTTGCGGCCGCTAGAAATTAGGCCTTAGCCATAGTGTTATTACGCGTCATTTTGCCGGGCGCTTTTTATAAGGAAATAGAGAATGTTGTGATTCTTATTTCTCTCTATTCTATTACTTTTTCTTTCTCTTTCTTATTTATTTATTCTTTTATCTTATTATCTTTTGCTTTTTTTCTCATTCTTTTTTCTTCTTATATCTAATAATTTTCTATTATTTTCTTCTCTACTATTCTTGTTATTATATCTCTCATATCTTATTCTATATTTCATATATTTCCTTCATCTTTCTTATCTCTCTTCCTTTATCTTTCAAATATTTATTATTATCATTATACTTTTTTTTCATATGTCCATTATTTCTCCTATATATTTTTCTACATATTTTATTTTTTCTCTTATATTTATCATCTTATATTTATTTTACTTATTATTTTTTCTTAGCAATCTATTACCCTTCAATCAACCCCTGAAACTATTTCTAAAATTACTAACTCTTATAATATTTCTTCATCTTATTCTAGACTGATTCTTATATATTTATCTTATATTTTATATCTCCCACTTTATTTCTTCTATTCTTTCTTCACACTTTCTTCTCTTTTCCACTCTTCTCTTTGCCCGGCCCTTTTATACTTTATTCCCCTTGTTCATCCATCTCCATCTCTCTTCGCTGTCTCGTCCTTTTTTCATTACTTTGTTCACCGGCCACCCCTGTCTCCTCTTGATCGGGGCCGCTGTCTGTGCCCTTCCTCCCTTGCCACTTTTACGGGACTGCATTGATTGCCCCTCCCTTTAAACGATAACTTTGATTTCCGGTCGCTTTTCATTATTATCTCTGACCTTCTGGCCATTTTCCCTTTTTTTCTAGCCGCTACTTTCAGGTTGCCTGTTTTTCACTTACGATTGTTTTTTTAGTTTTTTCCATCGCTTGTCTGCCTGGCTCACTTTTTCCCCATTACTCTGGGCACCCTGTGCACTTCTTCTCTTCCACTTGACACCCCTCTCCAGGGAGGCTTCCTGACCCTGCTGCCTCTGACTCCGGCCGCCGACCACTTTTTTCTGTTCGAATCGCGTTTTCTTTTCCCAGGTCTACGTTCGCAGCCCTCTGCTTTCTCTCACGCTTTTCACGTGCTGGGCCGCTTCTACACGCTGTCGCCCTTTTTTTTCCGTTACACTTCTTTTCCTTTCTTTCACTGACTTATTTGTGATTTGCTCACTCCGTTCTCTCCTCCACTTCTGCACGTTCCACGTCTTCTGCTTGATATTTTTTTGTTGGCCACGTCTGGGTGTTTTATATTCTTCGGTGTTTGCATTTGTTTCACTGCCTGTCCGGACGAGGCAGTTCAGC
Source organism: Trachelipus rathkii (assembly GCA_015478945.1). Classification (NCBI taxonomy): domain Eukaryota; kingdom Metazoa; phylum Arthropoda; class Malacostraca; order Isopoda; family Trachelipodidae; genus Trachelipus; species Trachelipus rathkii. Next base: position 44,745 of record JABUQX010115890.1, on the reverse strand, counting down.
AGTCCGGCGCCCTCCATACTACTCCACTCTCCATCTTTTGTTGCGGGGACCTTTAAGCACTTTCGACCATTACGCACTGTCACTTCCCCATCTTGTCTCTTGCCCTAAGATTGCCACTTTTGCACCTTGCATTCTTGCCTTCCTTACTTTTGGGGTCCGTGCTGCTTTGCTATTTGTCGCCCTGCTTCTCGATTTGCCTCTACTGCGTATTTGTGGAACCCTCCGTCCACTGCTCACTGTATCTGCCTCCCATCTCCATGTGTGCAATGTTACCGGTTATCGCACCTGTCTTTTCATAGTTTTCTACCGTTCCTTCTGCCCCTACTTCTTTTCTTTTGCCACTTCTCACCAGTTCCCTTTCCACATTTCCTCTCCCCTATTGTCTTATTTAATTTTTCTCGTCGACTCACATGTTTGCTGCGTTACGTCCACCTCACTCATTCCTTGTCTCTTGTTCTTCGCATTCTTACACGATGTCCGTCCAATTCTTGCATATATTTCGGTGACTGTTGAGTATTTTTTTTCTTTTTACGTGCTCACGTTTTAGCACAGGTTTTATCTTCGTCTCTACTTTATTGAACCATATTTCGGCTTTGCCCCTGTGTAGTCATCCATTTTCCACTACCGCGTTCCTGTTTTTGCATTTCCGCTTGACTTTTTTTGTTTTTTTTCTTCCGGACTTTTCCACCTTTCACGTCTCAGGGACTTTCCAGTTTCTCCCCATGTCTCCACCGTGCTTTTCCTGGTTTCACCGCTATGGTCTTCTTTACACACCATTCGACCCATTGTATTTGATTTTTTCCACCTTACCTACGCAGACGTTCTGCCACTGACCGTTTCCACTTTAGTCAGTTTTTGAAACTAAAGGTTTCTCATAAGGCTTTCTTTTTCAACGCATTGGTTAGCAATGTCTGGATGCTAGCGTTTTACATTCGCATTTTTAGGTCTAGATGTATTTGTGACACTGGTACTGGTAGTTGGTGCACCTTTTGTGCATGATCGCCACTGGACTGTTTCCCTCACTGTGTTAACTCCTTTCATATTGCCCTGAGTATTTTATCCTCCGACGGAGTTCAATATATTCCCATACCTGCAGTTTTTTCGATTTTGGGTTTAGTTGCACTGATTTTTCTCGGTTTACACTTTTTATATCTCTAGCGTACGCCACGCTTTTTTTTGACATTCACTCTCCCTATCTTCTGGCCAGAGCACTTTATTTCTTCTTTTAATATCTTTACTATATTATTTAGTATTATTCTATTTACCTATTATTTATATTTTTTTTTATATACTTTTTTTCTTTATATTACTATCTACTTTATTCTATCTTATTCTAACTATCATTTATCTTATATCAATATTTATCATTATTACAATTATTATAATTTATATTATTATTTATTTATATTTTATATTTTATTATATTTCATATTATATTTTTATATATCTTTTATTTTATATCTTATTCTTTCTCAGCTCTGTAGTTACTCATTATTTCCCTTACTTTTGTACTTTGCGGCGCGGAGCGCCTCTTTCTTTTGCGGCTCCGCTCCGGCTCGGCTCCAGGTCCCCCCATTCGCCTCCGACTCGGCTTCGGCTTCCCGATCCCCCCAATTTCGCTCCGCGCTCCGGCTTGCCGTCGCCAGTCCTCACAAAGTTGTCGCCCGGCTCGGCCCCCCCCACCCCTTGGCGGCTCCCACGGCTCCGGCTCCCGCTCCGGCTCGCACCTGCTTCTCGACCCTCAGCTTGTCCATCTGCCTTAGATCTTCTTCTTTGGACCTTCCTTATTTTACTTATATTTGATTGTCCGCTTATTGGTTTCATGTTAGCCATTCACGTGTTTACAGACTCGCACATATCAGGTTTGTCCTTCTCCTAGCAGGTGCATTATTGATATCCGTTAACTTCCGACATTAAATACCTAAATGTTTTGAATCGATTCGAGCAGACGGTGAAAATAACAATAAAATATGAGGAGAAATACATCTTTTTCCATAGGGAATCTATACATTTCTGGATTTTTGATTAGATTGTCTTTCAAGCATATGAATATGTTTTTTTCACTTTGCATTCGGTCAACAGCTATACACGTTGGAACCATAATACAAAGAATACACATACAAAATCAGAGAACACGATGTTTTTGTAATGATTATTTCAGCTTCTTAGAAAAAGGCTCAACAGTTCGTACTTGGGAGGGGACCGCCTGGGACACCACAGATGCTGTTGGTTTGCCCCACTTTCTTCAATTAAAGATGTCCTTGAAAACATAGAAAATATATATATATATATATTTTATTATATATATATATATATATAATAATATATATATATATTATAATATATATTTATAATTATATATTATATATTTATATTTTCCTTTCTTTCTTTATCTTTCCTTCTTTTCCCCAAGCTGGGGGTAAGGTGCATGTCATGCATGAAAAGAAAGCAGTAGAAGAATATGACAGAAGTCGACAGGAAGCCCACCGCCTTACACCCCTCTGTACCATTTAATTGGAGAATCCGTCACAGAAGAATCCACCCTAGAGCTTCATGGGACGCGACGGATACTACTCCTCACTATGGTAAATCGTCATTATAAGGGTTCATCCCTTCGCCAGGCTGGGCCACACTATGCCCCCATACAAAACCCGCCACTTTCTCCTATATATGCACCTTTATTCTCGCCTTGCAAACTCACATTTCTCTCTTCATGACATTCGTTCACCGACTCATACCCCTTTCTCTTCGGTCTCCCAGGCCGGTCGGCTTCCAACACACTCGCCACTATACCCCTTAACCAACCGACTATCATTCTCGTTTCCATATGACCAACCATTCTTAATACATACTCGCATTTATTCCTCCTCATTTACCCCTTTTTCACCAACACAACTCTCTAATAAGTTCATTCTCATTTTATCAATTCTTCTCCCACCTAGCACTCCCCTAAGATTGTCCATTGACCATTGAACTTTAGATCTAGTACTTTCTTATCCAGAACCATAGTCAACTACTATACAATAAAAGGGTAAAATACCCTCATGTAGACCTAGCACACTCAAGACTTAGTCCCTTTACAATTCACCAACGATTTAATTCACGCCACCTTCCTCCATTCACAACTTCCTACCTACACTCTGCATCATCCATTCCCTTCTAATCCACTACCACACTCGCCACTATACATCCGCTTAACCAACTCGACTATCATTCATCGTTTCATATGACCAACCATCTCAAGGTACTTTCATTTTATTCTCTCCTTTACCCTTTCTCACACCACACAACTCTCAATACGTTCATTCCTCATTTATCAATTCTTCTCACACGTAGCACTCCCCTAAGATTCGTCCATCTGAACACTGTACCTTTGATCTATACTTCTTGATTCCCGACGTAGTCTCACTCCTATAAATCATACACAGTAACACATACCCTCTGTAAACCCTAGCACTCAAGACTTAGTCCCTTTACATTCACAACGATTTAATTGCACAGCCACCTTCCTGCCATTCACCACTTTTCTACTACACTTGCATCATCCGTTTCCCTTCTCATCCAACATATGCCTAATATTTAAACTCAGACACTTGTTCCAGCTGCTCACCATCTAACATAACTTCACAAATAGGACTGTCCTCACTCACACAGGTAACCTTAACTTTAGCCCTCTTTTACACACCTGCCAAATACGCACCTCCCCTATCTTGGGGAAAAAATTGGTTCGATGATGGATGATAATATACTGTATATGATATATTATTATATAATTATATATATATATATATATATTTATATATATATATATTATATATATAATATATTATATTATATTTATTTTTTATTGCTCTCCTGAAACAAATAAAATTATTAAACAAACAGTTGATAACAAAACTTTTTTTTTTTAAATCTAAATGCATTTAAACTATTTAAAGAAAAAACTCATGAATTTTATCAATTTTTATAAAATCATAAAACAAATCGTATAAACAACAAAATAACTAATATATATAAACATACAGCAGAACACAAAATACAAAGTACTTGCCAAACAGCAGACCTTATTATGAAGAAAACTTCACACATGAAATCCGGTATTGCAACACTTTTCCAATAATCCAAATAAATGTCACTAGAAACACACGGAACATTCGTAGTCAAACAAGACAACAAAGCGTACTAAAACTAAGCTTCACCTATATAAACACAATTACTGAGACTCAGCAACCGACCAAACTAAATACAGGAGTAAACTTGCCAAAACACAGCTTCTTCATACCCTGTTCATCCGAATATGAGCCTGCCATAGACCAAAATGCAGCATGGATAATTTGTTCACATTTCTATACCCTCCTGCTTTGTCATATTTCAGCAATGACCCTAAAACTGTATAAAATGGGCTGTTAAAATAAAATATCAGACCCATAGTACTTCTTAAACATTTATTAACCTAAGATATTTCATAAGACTTTCAAAGCGCATAAGCCTCACCTATATATTCCTTTCGCTATCCGGTCTATGTGTATTAATAAAGCAAATTTCAGATAATACCCTTCGATCAAACACTACAACAGCCTCTATATTACAAATCACAGCAATTCTACAACAACCATCTCCACTTTCCACCATATACAACAACAACATCATAACAAAACAACATCCACAAGACCAGCCTGAACAAAAAACCACTATAGCAGACGCAGCCGACCATGACCAAACGCCTTCTTAAACAATACAAGCCCCCCACGGCGCGAGAATATAGCACCAGAACTTCAACTCACTACAAAGAAGCACGTCGGAAGTCCATCCTGGGCAAAGCTCAAGGATCATTGGATATTGGCCATCCTCCCGTAAATTACATATTACTTACAAACACAGAATTAACACCACCCCACCACAAACATCTGTCATACAAAACTCGTAACCAGGGGTTCCGAGTCCACGGCAAGAGGTACGACATACCAAACTTCTTTCTCTCCTGTCGTATCTAATCTAATCTCTCCAAGTACGTTAGAACACATGGAACATGCTCATCCCTGATGGGATCTCTGCCATCGAGCTGGAGGTTCCACCGGTGGCCAATCCCTGCTATCCACCCAAGGCAACGGTCCGCGGGTGCGATCTCTGGCATTGATTGCACGCTCGAATTGACTACACTCGCCCACTGCATAAAGCAACCCTATGGTCGGCCCGCCATCACAGGAGCCGTGCAGGAGTGTCCAATCGAGAAGCGCGCTCACGGCGTGTAACGGAAATGAAACAAACTAACCACAGGACGCGCCGGTGACTCTGATAAACACTAGTAACCGCTATCGTACATAGCTGCTGACTATACCCTGCCTCTAACAGTCCTCATAACGCCATAGTATCCGGATTACTCTCCTCGCTTATTATCGCGTCATTCAACTACCACGCTACTCACATATAGGCACCATGCCACTCCCGTAGTAGTACAAAGAATATATTATCTAACCGTTGATACTAAGCGCGTATTAATTATACGACGATACTGCATCATCTTCAGTTATACGCCCATACTATTATATTACTATACCTTAGTTAACGGTATACGTAACAGACATGATCAACTACGAACCTCTAATATAATTCCTGTTTATATATTATATACGTAACCTACGATGTATTATAAAGGCGACGATTATTGATCACTGCCTGCACCGTGTCTATGGCTGAATAATATAGAGATATATATAAGGATGGATGACTAGAAAAACTATGAGAAATCTGTGTTGTAGAGAAATGAGTGATTCGCGAAGTGCCAGTGTCACCCAAATCATACAATTTCTTTATTTATATCTTCTAGTTATAAAAAACTTTATCTTTATATGCAGAATTAGGCTAAGCATTAACATTTTATTTCTGCTCCCCATACTATCTTTAGCTCAATTTTGCAGTATTAATCTGAATAGAGTCTTAAAAAATATTTAAAAGAAGGAACTTAGTATCGTTAAAGGTTGAAAAAACAATTTAAAAACAGCATAAAATCAAAAGTGTTTGAACCGTTATCTGAATGTCCAACCAATAGAGGACCAAAATAAATTAATGATCAAAGTGATTGAACAAATCCTTTAAGGTTAGTGATCCAACTTGTATACACTTCTTAGTTAAAATATAAAAGTTAAAATTAATATTTTCTAAAGAGGTTATACAGTAAAGAATATATTTTACAGTCCCCAGTCCACTAGGATTTTCTATCCTTTTCGGCAGTTCAGATATCTTAAATTGAATGACCAAACCCATTTCAGTTCGGAATCTGACATGGATCAGCACGTACGTTCTTTAAACACTCTAATTAATTCTATCTAACATTAATTTAAATTTTCTATAAGATAAAAACATGCTAATTATCAATAAATTTCCTTTTTAAGGCGTTTCTGTTTTTCGGGCGGTCGTACACGATTCAAAAGAATTTTGCCTGCAGACAGAGAGTTTGATTTTACGTAGTTTTTCTGATAACGGATATAATTTTTAATAGGTGTCTCAACTAACACGATCTTATTACCCTTAAAAGGCACTATCCTGGTTAATTTCCCAGAAACTTCTCTTGACTCTAGGACCAATATTAGAGGAATCTACATTAAGTATAACATTTTCCTGTACATACCGTATTTCTTCTATAAGTGCCATCTTAATCAGACGCTATTATTTACTTGACCCTAATAAGCCTTAATTATAGTTTTTATTTGGAAGCTCTCATACTTATAAAATATAAGGTAACTCATTTAGTTTATTACTAAATCATAGATCTGATTCTTTCTTTAGTTATCTATAACTTTGGGTTCCAATGGCTGAGGGCCGCACTCTGCATTAATTCTGAAAAAACTAAAAAAACGTTACTACTCGTTAACATTCTTTTTCCTCCTCCCCACAAAGCTTGCTTACCCTTATTAAAATTACAGTCAGGTTTGAACAAGATCACAACTTCTACGCCCCACTCGAGCAACTAAAACCAGGAGATCTGAGACAATCATGACCTGCGCTACCTAGAGAAAGTTCTACTGCCTCTTTATTGTTTCTGGTCAAAGCATGAATTAGAAAAGAGTATTCTAAAGATACAAATCATCCATCACCCTTTTAACCGTCCCAAGGTTAAAATTATTAGTTTCCACTTAACATTAGATTCATGTAACTTAATTATCAGATTCTCTAATCTTAGGTATCTTAAAAAATATAGTGACTGCAGCTGTCTTGAGCTCATCTTGAAGGTTATGGTATGTGAAGTCTACGAATTTTGTAAGATTACCCTAGGGCTTGCTCCCCTATAAATATCTAATACAGTTATAGAAACTATACATATAACTATATTACCTCTATACTAATAGATATTATATATACATATATATCGATACGGTACGTACTAGTCATTAACCACATATATATATCGTCGTAAATTGCACTGCTCTATATATATACGTATATATAATTATTATTTACTTATACTATACTACACTTAACTATTATACCTATATATCCTATATGATAGATATATATCTATACCTTATACTATATCATTATATTATAGATATATATAAATAAATAATATTAGTATTACTAATAATATAACTATATTAATATATATAAGTATAAATACTACTATATATATTATCATTAGGGATGCGGCGCCTCGGATCACCGTGAATCTAGGCCGGAGCTAGCGCGCGCTGTCGATTACCGGATATCGGCTCGGCATAAGTTAAAACCGAACCGATAGGCCGGATATCCGGCATCGGCATATCCAGGTTAGTCTTGTTATATACTATATTACAGGCTATAATTTTCTGAATCAAATTCCAAGTCCCAAATCACATATATCGGAGATATCTGGCACTCATGATACTTAAGGGCGTCGTATATATTAGCGTATTACTTATGTATAGCTAGTATTATTTGTTAAATATATCCATCACTGATTATATAATATTTCAGTTCATCTATATATTATATTATTTATAATATATTATATATTATCATGATGATTGTATATACATATCGAGATTAATATTGCATTTTGGACTCTTAGAATGTTTTTCAGAAAATATGTTCACGTAGTTCCTGTTGCTATTACCTTCCCGCCGAACGGAATAGCGTACGAATATAATATATAATATTATGATATTAGTTAGTCTAAGGTATATATATATAATATCCTTACATACGTATTGTAAACTTAGTCAATCTATATACTATATATATATTACTAATACATCGTATATATACCTTAGCTATTGATATTATATAGGGTATTAACTATTATATATATCGTATATATATATAATACATATATAAATATATAATTATAATACGCTATATATATATAGATATATAACTATTATGTATTATATTACAATATATAAATTATAGTATGGCCTATCTATCTATATATTATCTATATATATATACTATAATATATAATATATATACTATATACATTTACAGTATATATACTAGTATGAAGCTTACTAGTATATATAACTATAATACACCTATTATTATTGAAACTACTAAAACTAAGAGCTCACTAAATCTGCTTCTATAATATATAATTATACGCACTATATAATATAGTATTACTACTCTATACAAGACTAATTAAATATATCGCTATATATATATTTATATATATATATATATATATATATATATACTAGTATATTTATATATCTCTTTATAATATACCTCCTATATAGTATATATATTAGTACCTCAAACTATATACGGTAGCATACTTATTATATCACAGATCGCTTGGGTCCTGGAATGCCTCTCACGAGTTATTTTAAACCATCGGTCAGTGATTCACCGTTAGCAGCATGTATTAAAGTATGAATAATGTGTACGCCAGTAGTATCTCCAAGTTCACATTCATTGCGTAATATTCATGTCCATTCCAAGGTGACAGATGAGCGAATATCGTTACGCTTGGTTGTGTGCCGCACTGCGTAATTACGAACACTACTCCCGACGGCGCGCACAAACTACCCTCCTGCGGATATGCCACGGTCGAAATGGGTATGAAATACTATCTTAATTTGATAGCTTCTGTTGAAATGCACGAATAAATAATGAGGGTGAGCGGCTCTTCTTTCATCGACGTGAATTTTGATTACGGGTACTCAGTGGATTCTTTCTTTACCACGCGTAATGACCGTGTACCTCATAACGCGGAACCATGTCAATAGTACCTAACCAATATTAGCAGTTCACACAGACCGTAATAATGTGACAAAGAAGTTCATTGAAGCAAAACTCAAATGAGTATTTCAAATCGACATCGAGGCTGAATCCATAAATATCGATACAGCTAATGTAATCAACTACTCCGTTTCGTTTAATAGTAATCATAACACTAATGATACACCACTCTCTCGATCATGACACATTCACTCTATCCCAACAAGCATGCAAGAAAAGGAGAAGAAAATCGTCAGGTCGCTTTCAACTGATACATAGATAAAAGTCGATTTAACACAGAAGCATGTGTTACGTCTCGAAGACGCCTCCCATTCCACCTCAGCCGAAACATACAGCCTTTCAGCTCCACATCTTCGGCGCCTCAGGGTCGTAAGGCGGCAGGATGTTTCATTACATTACCATATGCACAGTGACACGCCGGCCGAGTCCGTGTATTGGAATTCCCCCTTTACAGTCGTTGCCAGCTGATTCGACGGGCGAAGATCATCGGGCGAGCTTACTGGGTCCTTAAACCAGCGTAACACGGGCTATGTTTGGAAGATACCCCCACAGGAAACAGTAGTTCGTGAGGTGTTAAGTCGGGACAACCGTGCTCTGCTGAACGCACGGCCATACCATAGACTGGCGACTCAGATTCTTTTTGATCCATCTTCTCCGGAAAGGTTCTTCGAGGGAGAGCAGGCAGTAGGTCGTCCACTATCTAGTGCATTGCATCCGTGCTCGTTGACCCATGCATCGTTGTAGTTACTATATTGCTTCGTTCGGTGTTCTTTAACGGGTATATCAGCTCAGGGGCGGATATCCACCTGAGGCTGTCGCTCGAAGAGCACGTGATCTGCAGACAATGCGACCCGAGACATAGAGACAGACAGGAGAAGGAAAGCCAGGCCTGCGCCAGGAAGAACAAAGAAGGGCAAAGAAGAAGAAGAGAGAGAAGAACAGCTGTGCGCGGGGGCTGGACAACGCCCCGGAGAAGAGAAAGTACTGGTCTGCGAGAAGAACAGAGAATCTCAGCGGGCACAGCAAATTTCCCCTCGGGAGAAGATCAGGAGCAAAGAGGACCGAAATAGCCTGACTATTCCACGCCGCACGGGCGTTGATATACCACAGACAAAGACGGATAGAGCGGGATGAAGATAGAAGAATAGAGAGAAGTGGGTACATCGGCAGCCACTCAGCCCCCGCGGACAGCGACGGCGCGCCAAGAGAGAAGAGTAGAACAGATATTATGAACAGACGATATATAGAGTATCCCGGCCGCCCCAATCGTCGTGTGAAGTTGGACCAGCGCGACGTGACGACGCCGGGTATACAAATTATACCGGTTAAGATGATCAGAAGACGGGGCGATTTCGGTCCATCTGAAGAGCTAAGTCTCCAATAGTCGCCGCGGAGAGGTACAATCATTGAGAGAAAACAACCAATGACAGCTAGAGAATCCCAGCCGCCTTTTTGATATCACGATGCAAACCGCGATGACACAAAGTGATGCCTAATATGGATACGGATGATTGTATGCACTCCGAATCCGTTGTTATGAGTTTCCCTATCGATATTCCCAAGACGACTCCGTGGCCGTAAGAGCGACGTTGATTTTTCACGGGGTGTATAGCAGAACGTTTCCCAGTTCGATGTCGAATTACGGACACGACCTCCCTCCCGTACTGTGATTTGGAGGGCCGGGGTTGTGAACTATCGACCCTGTACCTTGAAACCATCTTAAACTCTATGGAATGCCAGGTGGCTCGGCGGATCGGTCGCATGTGGCATACGTTGTCCATATTTCTGCGAGATTCCCGGTTTTGCGTAAATGTTACACCCCAAATATGCACGCTTTTCGTCCTTTGCGTATACTGCGTCACGTGCGCGATGCTTTCCAAAATCGTATGGCTCTATGACTAAAAAAACCAAACTACTCTGAAGTTCAATACCTTTCACTACACTGTATTACGCATAATTCATAGGGTATGACATTACCTCCATATGATTGCTGTTAGTTGGTTTTTACACATTCACATGGCCGTATTTAGTAGGCTACAATAGTACATAATCAATGTAATCTAAAAGGGTATGCATTAGGTATTTTAATTAGATTCCTTTGGTTAGCTCGTTATCGATATTTTTTTACAATAACTATATGGTACTATGTCTATTGTATTTAACCTAATTATTCATATTGACATCGGTTTCGGCTCTGTTTAGTCGATAATCGCAACCAAAACTAATGATCTTACGGATCGAGCTCTAGTTGTTTCATTGGCGTACATGCCGCTGGGAAATCCGACCGACAAACGCCGTATACTACATAAACAACTCTGTCTGAGAGAAGAGGCCACCTCACATTTTGTAACGTGTCGCATTTCACAGAAGCCAAAAAAGATATTATCATCACCATTCTGACAGCGTCCGCCATGTTTGGCCGGTTTCACGTATTGGCGCATGATGCGCAGGACTATCCACGTAAACTCATGTATTCCGCATCCTCCTTAATGAATTAAATATTGCGAACCTGCATTATATCTCTTTACACATTCATGCTTAAACATTCGGGAGTAGATAGTGGGGAGCTAATATCTGGATCGTATTGGCGGTCATTGTTTGACCACAGCTCCCCAGCGAACGCTAACCTGTGGCTTTTTGAGCCCCATTTTTACCTCTTTTGACCTTTTCTGCGACGCCGACGACCTTTTCTTTGAGGTCTCGTAATTTCTTACTCTCGACCTTGACCTTTTTGGCCCTTTACCTTTTTGGCCCTTGACCTTTTGAGAAACCAAATTTTTTCGGCGAACCCTTTTCTATTCTACGGGTCAATTTGAGAACCCTAATTTTTTGAAGAACCCTAATTTTGTGGAAACCCCTAATTTTTAGAACACTAATTTTTTCGCCCCTCCTTAATTTTTTGAGACCCTAATTTTTTCTGGCACCCTAATTTTTCTGGCACCCCTATTTTTTTGGCACCCTAATTTTTGGCAACCCTTCAATTTGCAACCCTTTCGGAAGAAGGTTGCTGTATACGATGTTCGCCCCCCTTAAGAACCTATTTAACGCTCCCCCTCAATTTTTCTCGACCATGTCGTCAATTTTGGCTCCCCTATTTTTGGGACTCACCCTTTAGGGCGATAGTGCCCTATTTTATTGCACTTATCTTCGGTACACACACACAACACACACACACCTAACACCTCGCAACGACCACGTGGTCGCTACTCACAGTAATTAATCACCATCCCTGCCATTCTGTGTACTTAAACTTCGCTTACCCAGCTCTCCTAAGGCAATTAACGTCTTCGCCGTTGTTCGCGGTTCTATTCCGGATCCATAAATTCAAAATATTATAGTCCACGAAAGGGAGTACGAATACCCACCTCTTCGGGAAAATTAATGACCCTTTAGTCCACACCTCTAATGTGAGATCTCCGGTATGAGAGTATTGAATTCAGGTCAATTTAGACGTACCGTGAAGCCCTAATAATAATAATAATAATAATAATATAATAATAATATAATAATAATAAATAATAATTAATAATAATAATAATAATAATACATATAATAATATAATGATATATAATATAATATATATATATATAATATAGTTATATATATATATAATATATATAATATATACTATATAATATATATATATATAGTATAGAGAGAGAGAGAGAGAGCAGAGAAGAGAGAGTACCACGTGGCCGCTCCAACTATCACATAGTTAAAGCGTCACCGTGGGACAATATATATATATATAATATATCATATATACATATATATATATTATATATATACTTATATTATATATATATATATCATATATATAATATATATATAATATATATATTATTTTTCGGCCATCCTTAATTTATCGGTCAACCCTATTTTTTTCGACACCCCTTGGGTATTCCATGACATCTTGACGGACTCCCAAGAGAGAGAGAGAGAGAGAGAGAGAGAAGAGATGAGAGAGAGGACGATGAGGAGAGAGAGCAGATAGTACCACGTGGCGATCCACTAGAATCACGTGGTCATTATATATATATATATCATATATATATACTATATATACTAATATATATTACTATATAGTTATATATATATTATATATATAGTATATATATATGATATATACTTATATTATATAGTATACGATGCTTGATGAGTTTCATGCGTTCCTTATATAATCTTATGGTTCAATGGTTTGTTATAAGTTTCATACACACTATGACACTTATAAGCACTTACACACACAGATTTACTTACACACACGGATTTACTTACTCACACACAGATTTACTTACACTCACACAGATTTACTTACACATTTACTTACACACACACACACCACAGATTTACTTACACTCACACAGATTTACATTACTCACACACACAGATTACTTACTCCACCACACAGATTACTTACACTCACACAAGCATTACTTACACACACACAGATTTACTTACTCACACCACAGGATTTACTACACACACAGCGTTTACTTACCACCCACACAGATTTAACTTACTCACACACAGATTTATTACACTCACCCAGATTTACTTACACATTTACTTACACTCACCCAGATTTACTTACACATTTACTTACACACACACAGATTTACTTACTCACACACACAGATTTACTTACACACACAGCTTTACTTACACACACAGATTTACTTACTCACACACAGATTTACTTACACTCACACAGATTTACTTACACATTTACTTACACAACACACACACACAACACACACACACCAACACACACACAATGATATTTCGGCCTTGACTCTTGCAGATACCATAGGTTTCAATTTTTGATGCCTCAACTTTGATGCCACAACTTGATGGCTTTGATGGTTCCCAATCACCGTAAGGAGTATCTAGTGATGTTCTATTAGTGTTCTATGAGTATTAGATGAGTGCCAGGTGAGTGCCAGATGAGCTGCCAAGTGGTCAGTGCCAATGGAGTGCCAAGTGAGTGCCACATAGTGCCAAGCTTAGCTGCCACATATGTGCCCAACTCGAGTGCCCACTTTTTTTTAAAGCCTTTCTAGCCTCCCCTGAGCCCCGAATGCCCTTAATATGGGTGTCTACCCCCATGTAATAAGGCTATGAGGATTCGATGGTGTTCATTGACAGAGCTGCCTCTAGGATACTTCTCCTACTATGAGTTAGTCATTTTTCTAACACTGTATTACACGACATTCACTATGACACTGTATACACACTATGACGCCTTATAAAGCGACTTTACACTCTCCATAGGACTCTGACACTAACGCACACTATACACTAAAACACGCACACCGCCCACACACAGAATACACTTACACTTTACACTCACACACTTTTATAATTGTTTACATTACATACTTTTTAATTCTATTTAAATTTTTTAAAAATTGTAACGTAAGAAAGAAAAAGCCAAAGTGCCTGATATATATCATTTTATTTTTACTAACATTTTAAGAAATTTTATTAAAACATATACTTTACTGACCCTTAAGCAGTAATCAGTAAATAAAAATAGAGGTGTTATTACTACACCTAAGGGATTTAGTATGTTTTGTTTACTGTTTTTACTCTTTTAACTCATGTTTTAACTGCTTTAACTCACTACTTTACTGCCTTTAACTATTTGCTTTACCGTTGTTACTCTACTGCTATTACTGCTTTAACTGTCACTATATTTATTAAACATTACATACCTTAAAAGCAGTAATCAGTAAATCAATAGAGGTGTTACCTAACACCTAAGGGATTAGTTGGCGCTTGTTTTTACTGCTTTACTGCTTTAACTTTCTGCTTTACTGCCTTTAACTCACATACATTACATACCTTAAAGCGTAAATCAGTAAAATCAATAGAGGTTGTTACCTAACAACTAGGGGATTAGTATGCTTTTGTTTACTGCTTTACTGCTTTAACTTTCTGCTTTACTGCTTTAACTTTCTGCTTTATGCTTTAACTTTCTTGCCTTTACTGCTTTTAACTCACATACATTACCATACCTTAAAGCAGTAAATCAGTATTTCAATAGAGGTGTTACCTAACACCTATGGGGAAATAGTATGCTTTTGTTTTACTGCTTTACTGCTTTAACTTTCTGCTTTTACTGCTTTAACTTTCTGCTTGACCTGCTTTTAACTTTCGTGGCTTTACTGTTTTCAACTTCTGGCTTTACTGCTTAATTGTCTGTATTTACTGTTTTAACTCAGTACTATTTATCTAACATTATGTTATTTATATTTTTTTTTAAGATACTTTTATTTTTATTATATTTATTATTACTTTTTAATTATCTTTATTATTATGTTTTATTATTTTTATTATTATTTTATTTTTTATTAGTTATATTCTTAGTGTTATTTACTTCATGCTATGTCTATTATTCATTTTAATGAACACAACATACCACACACACACCACAACCCAGTTCACACACAGATTCACTTACACTCTCACCCAGATTTACTTACACACCACAGACTTTACTCGCCACACACACACACCACACACACACACACACACCAACAGGTAAATAAATAATTCTTTTATTACAAATTCTAATTTATTAAACTCACTTTTCATCTTTTAATTAAACACGTACATTTATAGTTACTCATTCAAAATATAACTAAAATATTCAACAGTTTCTTTTAAACCTTCCTATTACACTACATTCAAGCATTACTTTGAACATAGCAATGTTATATTAAACTGTTAAATACTTTTTGTTTATAAATTTTATAGACTATCTAGTTTTAAAATAACTAATCAATTAAGTAATGTGAACATTTTATGTTAAAGCATATATTTACTTACCTTCAAAACAATAAATCGACAAGATTTGGAAACGCGTCAGCCCTAGCCACCCCTCCTACACCAAAGCTATGCCACGTTTGTTTTCTATTTCGACTTACTGCTTTACATCATCGTTTAGCCATGTAATAGTCATAAATAATAACCAAAATAAGCTTCTCTGCTACATATACATGCTCATTTTATTAAAATTCTTTCGTAGAGTTCTTATTAAAAAAACAAGTTATTCACTTACAACTTTATATTATTCACTCGATGTTAACTAAAAAATTTCAAAAGTTTTTCAAATAATTCAGGTTTCTTTCATATTTTATTATTTATCTATGTTACACTGACAATCCATTCACGAGCTAAAACACACACAACCCGCACTTCCTTATCAGATACGAAACTGACCCCTCTCTGAAAATGTGTTGTAGGATAATCACCTTTTTGTATCCCGGGCCGATTTAAGCCTAATCCAGGTCAAAATATATCGTATAATTTATAATACATTTTTATGTTTTTAATTTAAACACTCCTACATTTATATTACTCATTTCCAACTCTATACTTAAAATTATTCAAGTTTCTTTTAAAACTTCTATAACTAATCAATCATTATCTTGAACAAAGAATTTATTATTTAACTGTTTATACTTTTGTTTATAAATTTATAACTATCAAGTTTTAAATTAAACTCTAGAAGATTACTAGAATCTTTTATTAATAAAACACCTATTATTTTACAGTATCCTTAAAGACAGAATAAATCAGTGTAAGGTCAGCTCCCTAAGCACCCCCTGCTACACCGAGCTTCATGCCACGTTTTGGTTTATTGACTATTGCTTTACGTCATCTTTTAGCCATGTAATAAGTATAAAAATACAAATAAGTTCTTCTTTACTAAACATAACATGTATTTTATTAAAATCACTTCTAAGTTTTTATTAAAAATAAACATCTCTGTTAAATTACATTTATATCGTTCACATTACGGCATTTAAAAGAAATTTCAAGTTTTTTTTAAATAATTCGGATTTTCTTTATTATTATCTACGTAATTGACAATCAACACGAGAAAACACAACAAAACGCACTCCTTACAGATACGAGAAACTGGCCCCATCTCCTGTAAACTATGGATTGAAATAACTACTTTATGCAATAATTTAGGATTAATCCTTTTGTTTTACCCCGAGTCGATTTTAGGGCCTAATACCATGAAAATACTTATTCAAAACTGACCTTTTTCTGTAAAAAATGTGTGCCATAATAAACTACGTAGCGCCTCAAATTTAGATCTAAATTAGGATAAACCTTTTCTGTATCCAGGGCTTTAAAGCTAATACCAGGTCAAAAGTAAATTCCAGTATAGACAAGAATTGAGAATCAAATTTATAAATATATTTCAAACTGAAACATGCTAGGTCGTTAAGATCCCTTAGCATGCTAAGAAGGAACATGTTGCCTTTTCCTGTGAATGGATGGATAATCATTATGCCTCTATTATGACAGCGCAATGTGGAATGCAGTCGAGAATTATTTTAATCACTTTCTGCGTTTAATGGTATGTAATAACACCCTCAGGGGAGGGGTCCTCCGGAACCCAAACTCTTGGTATATTGAGGTTCACCGGGCCGTGGTTCAGTTTCAGATTTCTCGACCTCCCCATGACGGTTTTTAACACACCTGGAAAACCAAAATCATAGCGAGATACAAATAATTCCTCAACAATTCCACAGTGTCACCGTCATATAGAGGCAGGATAAGGATTTACTCCGTCCATTCACAGGAAGGCAAACGATGTATCCTTCTTACCCTGCCTTAAAAGATGCTTACCGAACCTAGCATGTTTCCGTTTGAAACTCATAACTTTATAAAGTTGATTCAATCGAATCTATTGTCTATATACATGGAATTTACCTTGACCTAGGTATAGGCGTTAAATCCGCCTGATACAAAAAAGGTTTATCCTAAATTTAGACCTAAATTTAGGCCTAACGTAGTTTTGCCACCACATTTACAGAAAGAAGGTCAGTTTTGAAATGATATGTTGACATGGTATTAGGCCTAAATCGCCCCCGGAGTACAAAAAGGATTATCCTAAAAATTTATGCATAAAGTAGTTATTTCAATCCATTTTACAGAGAGAGGCCAGTTTCGTATGTGTCAATAGAGAAATTGCTATTTAATATTGGAGCATCGAATATTACATAAGGTTTAATTAGGTTTCCGAAGTTATTTAAAAAAAACTTTGAAATATTTTTAGCATAACATCGAGCGAATAATATAAATGTAGTGAATAATTTGTTATTTTTACAATATGATAAAACTTCGATGATTTTAATTATTTAATGTTATGTTATGAAATTAGAAATTATTTGTTATTTTGTATACTTCTTACATGCTAAAGCATGACGTAAGAGCAGTAACGGCAATAGACAAAAACGTGGCATAGCTTGTTGAGACGGGTGCTAGGTGGCTACCTTAGCTGATTTATGTGCAAGTAATACATTTATTAAGCACACTATTCTCATAATATATGTTTTTATAAATATTTCATAAAATTTTAGTAAAAAGTTATTTTAAAACTTGTTGAATAGTTATAAAAATTTACAAATAAAATAAGCTACAGTTAAAAAAAAATTAACAATTCAAATGTAACTATGTTTTATTATAGAAGTTTAAGAAACTTTGAAAATTAGATTGTTAGTTATATTTGAATGAGTATTATAAATGTACGTGTTTAATTTAAACATAAAATGTATTATAAATTATACGATTCATAGTTTTGACTGGAATTGTTAATTGAAATCGCCCCGGGATACCAAAAAGGATTATCTACAACACATTTTACAGAGGAGGTCAGTCTCACAATCGCCGGAATGAGGTCTGCCACGGCGGGGTCGTCACGTCGACCACTGATCGCCTGTGAATCGTCGTATCGTCAGACTGAGAGGCTACATCTGCTCGTTTGTTGTGTTTCTCGCCGGTCCTAGTGTGTCCCCCGATTGGAGGTCAATACATACGTTCAGCATGATTAATTAGATACATTGAACATAACTGCAAACGCTGCGAACACAACCCTAAGACTGACTCTGATTAATGAATAAGCCAGAATAGTTTTTTTATGATTAATACATCGACGTGAAGTAATTATAAATGTAAGTTGCGAATAAGTGTTATTTTTTAAATAAGAAAACTTAGAAAGATTTTAAAAACAATACCCATGATTATGTTAGCAGGAGGACAGAACTTTTATTTTGTATTCTCTTCGTACGGGTATAGCTTATTACATGTGCTATATCGATTGATGGATAATATGCAGCTAAAGTCAATAGACAACGAAAACGTCGGGGCATGAACGCTTCGGTGATTAGAGGGGTTGCTAAGGGGCCCTGACTTTAGGAGACCTGGATTTACTGATTTATTGCTTTTAATGGACGTAAATATGATAGTTTTTAAATAACCACATTTCATTAATCAATTTCTGAGTAAAAGTTATTTTAAAACATTAGGATTATTTATAACTAAATTTTATAAACTCCATTATGAAACAGGTTATATGAATAAATTCTTTGTTCAAAAGTAATGATTGATTGATTGATTATAGAAGTTTTAAGAAACTTTGAAAATAATTTTTAGCTTATATTTACTTCTGATGTCATCACACTAATAAAAATGTATGTCTTAATTAAAACATAAAATGTTTGTTAATAACATTTATACCCGTTATTATTGTGTAATTGTTATTCATAAGTATGATGTTGGTTGTGTGTGTGTGCCTGTGTGTGCTGGTGTAGTGTGCAGAGTGAAGACTGATCGCGTGTGTAAGTAAATTCTGGGTGATAGAGTGAAGTGAAAATTTCTGGTGCTCCATGTGATCTGAGTAGTGATGTGTGTCCGTCGTTGCACTGGTACTTGAGTGTGTTCATCATCAAGTTCGAGATAACATTATACTAACCGATCATGGCATGAACGTAAATACATCTACTAAGTACTAATACTCATCAAACAATAAAATACACATACTTAGCAATAAACCGATACATATAAAAATTAATCAATTAAAAAATTAATAAAAAATAATAAATAAAAATAATTAATAAAATAAAGAAAAGTATTAAACAAAAATAAAAAAATATGATATGTTAAAACATATCTATGGAGGTTAACGCTCCCTCTTGACATCTAGGATCGCAGAACCACAGGCATACAACACAACAGCAAACGTGTACAGTGCAGCGTATAAGCAGGCAAGAGTATAAAACTATATAGCCAGAAAGTCAAAGCCAGTACAAAGCAGAAAGTGTATAAAGCTTTAGTAGACAGCCAGAAAGTTAAAGCATGTAAAGCAGGTAAAACCAAAAGAACATACTCTTTTCCCCTAGGTGTTAGGTAACACCTCTATTAGTTTACTGATATTACTGTTTTAAGGTATGTAATGTATGGCATAATGTTAATTCACATTAAAGCAGTGAGTAAAAGCAGTAAAGCAGCAAAAGAAAAGCATAGCAGTAAAGCAGAAAGTTAAGCAGTAAAGCAGAAAGAGTTAAAGCAGTAAAGCGTAAAACAAAAGCATACTAACCCCTTTGTTGCAGGGTAACACCTCTATTGATTTACAGATCTTACTGCTTTAACGGTATGTAATGTATGCTTGAGTCTTAATAGCAGTAAAAAGCAGAAAGATTAAAGCAGTAAAAGCACGCTTAAAACCTAAGAGCACTACTAATACCCTAGGCTGTGGTAAGGAGAACACCTCCTATTTGAATTTACTGAAGTTTTACTGCTTAAAGTTATCTAACTGTAGATTATAAATATCCTTAGAGGCGTTACCGGCAACTCGCAACGTAATTTCAGTTCCGGCACGGAACCCGGAATGTCAGAAAATGTTTACGCCGGAAAATCACCAAAAGTAGAAAATGCTTAGCCGGCCGGAATTCCGTGGCCGGAACGCGGAATTTCCTTAGTGAACTTTCGTTTTAACTACTTAAGAATATGTATTCAAAAAAAAGTATTTCTATATAACTTTCCATGACATAGTAACAAGAACTCCTTCGTTCGTACAACGCCCTTCATGAACCATATGGAAAATCATCATCGAAAGGAATAACTGGAAGTCCAAAATATTTTAATAGTAAAAGGAGAGTCTTGTATTTTTTTAGAACAGGGACAAACCACAACTATCTGAGCCGGAATTAGTAATCCAATGCACGGTGAAATAATGCAGTTTTGAGGAGAGATTTCTATCGGCAACAAAAAAGCATTTGGCAGTAATTCTAATGACCCCAAATCATTCCATGGAAAATAATTATTCTTATCGGGACAATGAGTAAACCAGCCATTCGACACTCACTTCTAAGGAGCAGGGATCATAGGTACTTATTGCCCATCTAACCAAAATACTCTTATATTTCCTAGTTAGAAAATATTCTTGTAGAGAAGATGTACAACTTCATGAACAGGAATATTATGATCAGCAGGATGATTCGGAGAAAGTCTCAAGGCTGAATCAGATATCGATTTACTACAGATGATCTAGAGCAGCTAAAATAATCAAACAGACTCATTTATTTCTTTAAACTGCCACTCCTGCGGTTCTTACCAGCATGTTAAAAAAATGAGACTGTACTCTCATTGCAAGCTATTTCCTAGTGTGTCTCATTCTGGAATTAAATCACTTATGAGTTTTAAATTATCGAGAATAGAATGGGGAAAATTCCTCCTGGTTATACAAAATCCATTTGATGCCTTCGATGACTCTTGTAGCAATCCTCGTTATACATGAAGCTGGACAACTAATTTTGCAGACTACACAAGTTTTTTCTTGCTTGATAATCATGTGCTTTCTTACTATTATATATAGTATATTCTTTCATTTTGTTATTAAAGATGCCTTATTTTCTCGAAGTAACAGTCTCGCTTTAATTAAAGAAATGTAGGTGCAATATTTGTATCCACATTTCCAATCATTTAAGCTGCTATCATGAACCTAAAAGTAAAGCATAGTCGAGAATGGAATACAACAAGAGAGACTTGGATCCACATCTTGTGCAAGCCCACTTATGCCAATTTCAAGATGGTTATACAATGTGGCAGCATATTTGATTTCTAAAAGAGAGAATGTTTGACAAAGAGCTTCAGCAAGTTCTTATATTACAGAACAATCAAAATCATTTTAAGCTTTCTGGACTGCTAATTAAATTGGCTCAAACTACTTGAAAAATTCTCAAGAGTTTTGCAACCGTCACTTTCTCCATGGTTCCCGGAATATTGCGTCGGGTTCCGAGAACTACTATAAAGACAAAATATCCCAATTTAAGTCAGCTTTGCTCTAAGTTGCCTATTTTGAGCTCTTCGAGCATATCCTCTTCAACAACTCTGAGGATGACAGCAGAGTTTCAGCAACTATTAAAAGAAAGCAGCTTAAAGAAGCAATTAGAGTTATAGATTTTATAAATAGAAAAGGAAGAGGAGAAGGATCTCAATAACATATATCAAAACAACGATTATTGATTTTAGTAGGTTTACATTGTAGATAGACCCAAGATACAACTGACTTTTATTTTTCTAATGAAAGTGAGAGACATTGAGAGAAAATTGTATGCTTGAAGCAAATTCATATGCAAAAATTTTTTAAACAAAAAAATTTTTTAGAAAAGAAGTGGTTAAAGGGAACAAAAAAAGTGATTTCTATTAGTTTAATATCTTTAAAAGTCAGTGGCCAGTATAAAGAGGCTTCAGGCAGTATGAGGTCATCAATTCCATTTTCGAAGACAAAACGAGTCCAGTTAATCTACAATGAACTATAGAATTTGCCAAGTACTCTCAAAAATTCATCAGGGAGCATTAAGAAAGAAGTTCTACTGCAAAGTCATTTAGTGTTTTTAAAAGGGGAAAGAAAGAAAAGATCCAGTGGATCTAACTTCAAATTCATTAAAGAATTGAATTTTTTTTACCACAGAAATCAATTTCTAGTCTGGGAAAAGAAGAATTACTAATTGGGGAAAGTGACCAAAGCTAAATTTTCAAACATATCAAGTTACTAGTCCCTATACAAACTTTACTCTCCTTTCCAGTCTCCCCATATATTCAGAGAAAAATTATTTTCACTTTTCAGCGAAGCACAGCAGGAAATATATTTGAGGTAAAACGTTTAAAAATATTGCCCATACTGAGTGTGAACAGTTTTGCTTGTAGATATGTAATCGCACTGTATCGCGAACTGCAACACAGGCTTACTATTATTTTTTGTTAAAAGATGCGGCTATGGTTATGATAAAAATAAATCTGCTCCAATTCAATTTTTTTTCTCAGAAGGGTTAGAGTTAGTTAATTCGGTTCTCTGGCCGGAATTTTTCAAATATTGCCGTGCAGGCCGGAACCAGGAACCTGGAAAAAAATGTCAAAATTCCTCGCCCGGAATTCGGCCGGCGAACCGATACCGCGCTACACCATCTAATGAATTTATATGGAGTTAAAGCAGTAAAGCAGAGAGTTAAACAGTAAAGCAAATAGTTAAGCAGTGAACAGTAGTGAGTTTAAGCAAGTAAAACATTGAGTTTAAAGCAGTAAAACAGTAAAACAAAAAGCCAATACCTACAATCCTGCTTAGGTGGTTACGGTAATAAAACACCTCTATTGATTTACTTCGAATTTGTGGGATGCTTTAGGTAAGCTAAAGTATATGTTAATAAAGTTGTTACAATTGTAGTAAATAAAATGATTATATATCAGCACTCTGGCTTTTTTTTTCTTCTTACGTACAATTTTTAAAATTTATAAATTAAAAACAGTATTTAATGTAAAAATCATAAAAGTCGTGGAGTGTAAGTGTAATGTGTATCTGTGTGCTTGGGGGTGTGCGGGTGTAGCTGATAATGCGTTACGTGTACAGTTTATGGCAGAGTCGTCAAGTTTGCTCTTAATAAGTGTCAATAGTGAACTGATTCTGTGTGCTATAAGTGTAGACAAAATTACTATAAACTGCATCAGTTACGGAAGCTTCCTACAGCTCTGCTAAATATACAGCATCGAATCTTCATACCTTATGTAAACATGGGCGGTAGGACACCCCATATTAGGGCTATTCGGGCTCAGGGGATGGCTAGAAAAGGCTTGAAAAGTGGCACTCTCAGTTGGCACTAGTGTTTACGCCATAAGTTAGGCACTGAGTGTGCTCACTCACTGTGGCACTCCATTTGGCACTCACTTGGCCACTCAATTGGCAGCTTCCACTAGGCACTCAGCCTGGCACTCAGTCAATACTCATAGGAACACAAATAGAACATCCTAGATTACTCCATTACCTCACGGTATGCGGAACCATCCAATGCCATCAAGGCCAGTGTAGCGTGGGTCAAAAATTGCACCACTTGGTATTCTTCTGGTCCAAAGGTCAGGCGCTGAAATTTCATTGTGAGATAATGCCTTGCTATGAACCGCATACTAACCAGGCTAGCGTGAATATCTCGGCTTCAACTATCGGGATTCTGTGTCTATGTGTTGTGTGCTGTGATAATGTAAATGTGTAAGTAAATCATGTGTGACCTACAAGCACCTATAACACAGTGTACAGTAAAATCTGATGTGTGAGAGTAAGTAAGACTTGTGTGACTAGTGTTAAGTAAATCTGTGATGTGCTGTGTTAAGCATATGCTAATACTCCTGATGTTTGAGTAAGCTAAATCTGTGTGATGTGTAAGTAAAATCTGTGTGTGTAAGTTAATATGTGTAAGTAAATCTGTGCTGGAGCTGTATAGTAAATCTGTGTAGTGAGCTAAGTAAATCTTGATGTGTGTGTAAGTAAGCTGTGTGTGTTAGTAACATCTGATTGATACAGGCTCTTGTTCTGTGATGTGCAGTAAGTAAACTCTGTGTGTGTGTGTAAGTAAGATGTTGTTAAGTAATCTGGACGGTGCAGCGCAGTGTATATTAAATGCGTCTACAGTAAATCTGGTCGATTGAGTGTAAGCTAAAATTCTGCTTTGTTGTGAGTCACGCCCTAAATTCTGTCGTGTGTAAGTCAAAGCTGTGGTGCTTAGTTATACATTCTGTGAGTTGTGTGAGTAAGTATAAGTCTGTGTGTGTGTAAGCTAAATCTGTGTGGAGCTGTAGTATAAAATCTGTAGTTGTTGAAGTAACGTTAAATCTGTGTGTGGAGTAAGTAAAATCTTGTGAAGACCGGCTTTGGTACAGTAAATCTGTGTTGTGATGTTGATGTTGTTGTTAAGTAAAATGTGAAGTAAATCTTGGTTGTCGAGTGTAAGTAAAATCTGTGTGTGATGTAGAGTAAATTCCGTGTCAATGTAAGTTAAATCACTGTGTGTGACAGTTGCTTTATAAGTTCATAGTGTGTATGAACTTATAATCAACCATTGAAATCATAAGATGTATATAAGGAACCAGTTGGAAAAACTCATAAGCATATCTATTGACTACTAAATGACATATCAAATATCACTAACTATCCTTACACTGTACGATGATAGTGATTATATAAAAAAATGATAACGCGCTATATATATTATATATATACTATCGGCTCTACTATAATAGCTTGCATAATCTGTATGTTATAGTACTATTATATATACTCTATGTACCAGTGATATATTAGTAGCAGATATAGTAAATTTACTATACATAACTAAGTCACATATGGTATGAGTATATCCTACTAACTACCCTGACCACGTCTCACGGATTTCCTTAGTATCCGTGAGGTACTATCACATCCCTCTAGGTCCACGCAACTATCACCTGTACAACCAATCGCCCTCCAGAGCACAGCTAAGCTGCCCATAACACACACTTGCCCGAGCTTACACTGCTACATCGCCACTCCGGGTACTATCTCTCTTCTCCGCTCTCTCTCTCTTTCTCTACCTCTCTCTCTCTCTCTCTGCTCTCTCTCTCTCTCTCTTCTCTCTCTCTCTCTCTCTTCTTCTCTCTCCTGGGAATCTCAAAAGTAACAGTCTTCCCTATGGTATAACCAAGGTGCCTCTGTCTCACGTGTCGAGAAATCAAATAGGGTGCCGGAAGAAAGAGATCAGCTGCTGTAGCTTATCCAGCTGCACACAGGATGGCGACAAATAACCATACTTACCCATTACTAAGTACACTACGATACTATACTATATACTAACTATATATTAGCCTACTATCATATATCCAGACCTTATACTCATAATATAGCCTATATATATAAGTATATATATATAGATTGTCCAGCGTGACGCTTTAACTACTGTGGTAGTTGGAGCCGCGGCCTCACGTCGATGGTCACTCTCTCTCTCTCTCTCTCTTCCTCTATATTTCTTTCCTCCTACTTATTTAAAATTAATAGTAATATATAACTATATAATATAGTATTAGTATCTATATTTGACTTTAAATGTTGCTATTCATAATTTATATTATATATATATATAATATATATAATATATATAATAAATATATATATTACTATATATCTATACAATAAATTATTATGTATTATTATTATTCATTATTATTCATTATTCTTATCTATTATTAGGCTTTCCACTGGTACGTCTAAATTGAACCTCTGGCCATTTCAAAACTATCTCAATTACCAGCATCTCGACATTAGAGGTGTGGACTAAAGGTCTTAAATTTGCCCGACGAGCGGAATGCGCGACCGCCCAGAGAGAGACAATTGCATCGGTGCGGTGGTCATTCGTATCCCTTTCTGGTGGGCTATATATTTGATTTATGATCGGTATTAGAACGCGAAACGGCGATAAGACGTTAATTGACTTGATCAGGGTTGGCTAAGGAAGTAATTAAGCAATAGTATGGGAAGGAGATGGGTGGAAAATTCTGCGGTCTCATAATAAGCTTCGTAGAGATCTGCGTGTAGTAGCGAACCACGTCGTGCTGGCTGTGGTGTCGCTGTGTGTGTGTCATGTGTGGGTGTGGCTGTGCTGTGGTGTTTGTACCGAAATATCAGAAAAATAGGGCTCAAGCCCCTAAAGCGGTGGTCACAATCTAGATCTAACGCCGCAGCCTGCGTCGTGCAGGCCCCAAAGATCTGACCATCCTCGGCCTCTCAGTCCAAACTCCTCCCTTCGAGAGGTGGTGCGCACCGTCTAAGCAATTCAGAGGCGTGGATCCACTAATAAGATCCTACATCCACCCCTCACGGCAAAAACAAGCTACAGTGACACGCTCGCGTTGCCTAACTGGCAAACCCGATATTTGCCAGTCACCGCTACATCTCATCCTCCAAATATTCCCATCACTACTCGCGTATCTGCTAACAAACAATTCGCTATGCGTGTAACCGTCAACCGCTTGTCCAAAACAAATTAGTGATGTGCCAAATACTTACCTGATGGCTTGCCAAATACACATCTAGGCGACTTGCCTCTCGCCAAAATTACGAGGTCTCAAAAAAATATAAGGGTTCCCCAAAAAAATTTAGGGTCTCAAAAACATTCCAGGCGGTCCTCTACTAACTAAATAGGGTTCTACCACGACATACACATCACCATTAGGGTGCTTCTCAAAAACTTGTACTGCCCTACGAATCTAGGGAAAGTCAGCGCGCGCCGTTGCGACCGAAAAACTCTTGGATCGATTGACAAAATGATCAAAAGACCCCAAAAAGGTAATAGGCGGCCCACAAACTGTCTATTCATCGGAGTGATAAAAAGTCTCGTGAGAAATTCTAAAAAAACTGATTTCGTCTCTGGCGTGTCAGAAAAGTCTCATCACAAAAAATCGGCTAAAAAATGGTAGGTCGCTGGGACTGTGGTCAAAACTGACCGAACTACGTTACCCAATATAGCTTCCCCTACTCTACTATTGGGTACGCGTGATACACCACTATTCCACATGTAACATAACTCGTGAACACCCTTGTATATTATATATACTAGCTCTAACACTTATATGTCGATCATGATGTTAATATTTACCTGTTATATATGACCACCTAACCTCCATACTATGATATACTTACTGTATGTAGTAACTATACATACTCACTGTTAGTAAGTATATATTATTATAATATATAGTTACATAATATAGTATGAGTACTATTAAGTATCTAGACTATATAGTATATACATAGTCAGACCGCCTGTACTCATCTGCCCAGTTATGCTTACATATTATACATATATATAAGCTATGTATATTCAATATGAATCGATCGCAGAGTAGTGGAGGCACGCTTACACCGTGCAACATCTTAACAGGTTCACGCAATATTTCCGCCTCCAATTGCGGGTGATAATACCAATAAATCCAGAACTGTGACGCTGAATGCGGCTTCGTCCAATGCGATTCACATCGCAAACAATGCCCTTCCGGTGGACGTCAACTGAATTGCCCCTATTTTAGCGAGAATGGATCCGTTACAATCGTATTCGCAAAATTTAATTCTCGCTATTCGTGCGACCACTAGCATCACCGCCTGCAGGTTCAGGAACGATCCAATCTCACCAAAAAAAAATTGTTTTGAATATTTCAGTGGAATGCAAAATCTATAGCTCCCAAAGCTTTGTAGCACGTTCGCATCTTTTGTACCTCTGCAGCAACACCGAAAATCGGGTATTTTGCATTCGGAAATTTATTTAATTTTTAGAAAAATAAGTAATAATTAACAAACAGACCTTTAAGCTTAAAATGCCGGATGATAAAAGTTGAAAGATCCAACCAATTTTCTCCTTTACTTTTATACAAATTTTCTTAAGCTTAGTTATAATCAATATAATTTATGAAACGTGTCGCCACAAAATTTCAGATAAAATGTATTGGACAGTAAACAGTAATGATGATATTTAAAATAATATACACACCTTGGTACCCACAATGCGAAGTCTAAACAAGATATATCATATAAACTATAGCTATTATATACCCTCATATACAACCTCCCTGCATTACGCATTAATCATACCGTACTTCTAATTATATATATATAATATATATATATATTAGTATATAGCGACATAGGTCATACGTAGTACATATGATATTATACTCTCCAACCAAGGCCCACTTATATATAGTACATAATATATTTACTATATATACCTATATATATATATATTCATACTTTATAACCCTTATTTATCTAGTACATATAACCTAAAATACCTAGTTATATTATATATATATATATATATTTAATTTTCCAATTATTTGAAATATTCTCCTCCCACGAGGATAAGTACCTACAGGAGAGATAACTATCGGTTATCCGCGCCGGATATACAATGCGATATCCGGGCGGATACCGGATAGCAAAAACTTGGCCGCAGATACCTGGATACGTGCCGGATATCCGCCCATCCCCTTAATATATATACTGCATACCTGCTACAAGATATATACTAGCTATCATTGTTATATCTATACTCACTATATATATAATACTTATACTTATTATATTATTATCAACTATATTATATATGAGTAAGCAATAAATAGTTAGATACCATTACCATTTATTGTCTATTCAAGATATTTACTGGTGGAGGTTTATTTCACATTTTGATGAAGTTGTCAACAAAAATTTTATATGTGATATAAGTTCCTTTTTCTTATTCTTGATTTATATATATTTTTCATACGTGATATCTTTTCTTTATTTCTATCCCTTCTTGATACTTTCATCGCCTTACTCTTTTTTGTATTTACTTTTACTTCTTATAATTTTTAAATATTATTCTCATTTATTTTAAATATAATTACTTCTTAAAATTATACTCAAATCTTAACCTATATTATGATAATTTTATGTCAATTTACTGAAAAGGAGAAGAAAGGATTAAAAGAATTTATCATTCTTCCACCTCGTTGCTCTTCTTCAAATTGTTTTTGTCATCTTACATTTGAAGAGGTTCTTATTTGTTGTTTTAATTTCTTTCATCCTTCACTCTTGCTAGAGATTAATTTTTGTCAATTTTTTTATTTATCGTAATTCTTTGTGAAAATATCAGCAAAACTTGATTCATTTTACTTGTTCACCGCAATTCCTATTTGTCGTACTTCTTGATTACTTTAAATATTCTCTTTATTTGCTGATAGTCCTTATAATCTCTCTACTTATTAATTTGATTGTCTTTCTGACATTTGAGTATCTACAAGTGTGTCTTACTATCTGTTCTTATAATTATAGGTATATTCTTATTTAGTAATAGCTGTAATAGAATTTTTGTATGTATAATGGTAAGTGTGATAAGGGAAACTATTTGCCTCTGCTTTTATAACTGAATGATTCACTTCCTTTGATTTATTTGATTTTCACATTATGGCGTCATCATTTTATCCTTTTTATCCCCGCAAAAATTATACATCCTAGTTGTGTTTTATCTCCTTCTCTAATTAGCAAATTGCATTGAATCACAATATTTATTAATTTCTCATATCTTTCTCATATTTATTTTTATCTATATTTTAATTCATTTCGTATTTTTATTAATCTATTGAGTTCTTTATAATCTTTAATACTCAGTTCTTGTTTCTCCCTTGCCTCATGTTTACTAATCACATATGATAGATGCTAAATCTAGGTCTTAGTCATTTCTCGCCATCCCAATTTAATTCCTTTAAATTTTATTTGTTTTCTTTTACTCGTCTTCTTTTCTACATATTTTTTATTTCTTTTGTTTTTTATTTTCCTTAATTAGTATCTCTCTCCCCAGTAAGTTATTCTTTGCCTCCATTTATATCATGTTTTTCTTTCCCTGACATAAGCGGAACATGAAAATATTTTAATATAGATTTCAAATAGAACCTGATTCTCTGAGACATCCTGTACCTGTTACCACTCAATTCGATCTATATTGTTTCTTCATTTTTCTTACTTCACTACCTCATAATCGTCAAATTATCATCTACATGTGTACATTATATAATCCTTCTAATAATTTATTGAATCTTTCATATAAATAGTGTTTGGTTCCATTTTTACTTTGTTTTTTAGTCACCTAACTTAGTTAATTCTTTCTTCAATAGATACACCAATACCACATCCCGTAGCAGCTCTATGTGAAATCCATATACAGTTTTTGTTCATCCTCCAAAGTTTAGCATTGTCAACATTCTGGTGGTAGGTTGCTAGATATCTACCTTTTCCGTTATTTGTATCTCCTTGTAAGTATGCTGCTGAAATATCCACAGCAATTTATTTTCATTTTCTTTATTCCTGAGCTATGGTTAGTACTCATTTTCATTTGCTTCAGAATCGAGACCGTATGGGCATCTGTTTTTCTTCATATCTTTTTCTTCAATCTTTAAGCTACCCAATCGTAGCTTTAAACTTTTTTCTTCATATAGATTTTTTCTGCAATAATTTTTCACAATTTACCCATCTTACATTAATTGCCTTTCACCTTTATCACAGTTACTTCTTCAAAAACCTTGTTCTTCTTCCAATTTTCTTTCTCATCTCTATCATTTTGGCTTGCTTTAATTTTCTTCATTTGATATGATTCATAAAATTTTGATCTTAGTCTTCCTACTCTTCACTTTCAGATCTATTTCATCTCAATATCCATCTCTCCCTCCACTCGCGACTGACCAACGACCTTCTTCACCTCTCGCTATTTCTTCCTTTGCAATATACATGCTAATCTCATATATTTTTTTCAAAATTTCTTTCAATCTTATATCATGCTATTCTATTATGTATTTTACTTACGCATAGGTCACCATATTAACAAGTCTATCATACTTATTTTTACACGTTGCTTTGCCATGCCCCGCATCTATCTCTACTTGAATAACATAACAATTTAACCGACTATTATCTTCATGATATTTTTCAATTTCATTTCATTTAGTAGTTACCCACGTTTCACATTTTTGGATTCAAGTTCTTCATATTCATTTCAATTGATGTCATTTCTGTCTTCTTCTTCTTCCCATCTTCAGTTTGACTTTCATTTTCATACAGTCTTCATCATCCTCATAATTTTTGGGACCATCAATTATTTCCTTCTGTCATCCATTCTAGCCATCTCATTGTAAATTACATCATATCATGTTTTCATCGTCTTGCTGTCTTCACTATTCATCCCTTTTTATCTCAAGTTCATTATTATTCTTCATGTAATTTTACCTTTTTTGAATTCTTGTTGAATGAACTTTTGATACGGATCTTAAAGTACCTCCATGTTTTACTATGATGTTCATCTACACACACTTATTTTAGCTGCCGTCCTCTCATTCTTTATCAATGTTTCTTTTTAATTATACTTCCTTCACCGTTAGCTATTTATATCTTGTTGACAGTGCTTCTTCTTATTTGACTGCTCAATTGCGACTTTTATTTTTTGAACTTTCATCTTTCATATATGTTCATTTTTTCTAGCATGGCTTCTATTGTTTCTAATATTCTTTAATCATGTCATCGTTACTCTCTTTTTCACTCTAATATTAATCTTACTATTCCGAAAATCTAATGTTATGATGATTGCTTATTCCCCTCACTCGCTCTTCTTACTCGCTGAAAACAAGCTGAGGTGTAGGAGCATATCCAAATAATTTGTTAATCCAATTCTTAGCAATAAACTGCCACCAGGATGCCATGCTATTCTTTTTATCATGTCTTTCTTGTTTTAACTATGAGTATAATGATCCTTAAGCTAACCCTACTTTTACTTTTTTTTCCCCCAAACCCACTAAACCATTACTCCATGGGCTTTCTGGCCGCATCTGTAAAACGCTCATTTAATTCGATATTCAATTTTGCTCGTAAAAGTTCGCATCATTCTTCGTTTTGAAATCTCTTCCTGCATCAGAACATCAAGTACTATTAGGACTTCCACAAATATATAATCCATTTTTCGATTAACCTTTCTATAATTTTTTACTGTGTTATGCTTTAATCCAATTACTGCCTGTGTTTATATCTTGTTGCAATAGGTCTATTATTTACTAACAACTTCTATACTTGCAATTTCCCACACTCTAATTGGAATTAGTTCATTAAATTTATTGCTAATGGCAAACCTACCACAGGTCTTGGTGGAGTTTCCTTATATTTTTGACATATTTTGCAGTCTCTCACAATTTGCTCCAATTCTTTTCTTACATTATTCCAAAAATCTTCTTCTTTTATTTGTTTTTGATTAGCATTCTTTATTGTTTTAAATAATTTTTCTATTCCACAATGAGCAAATTGTCTATGTAGTTTTTTTAATTTTTCTTTTCTATCTTTTTCTTTTATCCAATTGTCTTTAAATTGACTAATCCAACATGTTTTCTTTTGTTTTCTATTCATTAGTATGCAGGGCAATTCCGTCCTTCATTATCAAATGTCCTGTACTTTCTGTTAGATAAGACTCACAAATATCAACAGCCATCTTCAATGTTAATTTTTATTCATTCTTTCATTGCTGTGATTTACCTAATTAATAAGAGCCACTCATATCACCCTCGTATTACATTTATTTTAAATCAAAAAACTCTTTCTTCTTGATGTTACAAGGCATTTAATATTTCTTTTAATATTTTCAATATTCTGATTTTTCCCAAATTACCAAAACAACCATCTCTCTCTCCTCTCTTGTGTGTGTCATCTATATATGTAATCTCTGTCAGCAGTCATAAAATTCCTACAGCTTACATCAATTTTGTATTAATCCTAATATCTCCAATTACTGTTTTCTTACTTATTGCCTGTATCTATTATAGCCATACATCTCTTGATATTTAATTTCTCTTAGGATTCATTACATTCTTCGATTCCTTATTGAAAAATTTCTCTATCTTAGTTTTCTTCTCTAAATACTCCTCTAAATTCATTTATTCTTCTTTCTTTTTCTGTATTACGATAATAGCGAGTTAATTTTTTCTAAATATAGTTTTTCATTATTTCTTTCTATAAAATATATATAATTTATTATTTTTATCTTCTATTTGTTTTGATTTCTTTTACAATTTTTCATTAATGTGTCCTTGCTTTTTTAACCCACCCAATATCCTTCAACATACCACATTATTATCATTCTTCGATTCCCAATAGCAATCAATTCTGTATTTATAGATTATTCCGTTTACATATACCACATTTTATTACAAATTAATGTTCTTTCTCTCACAAGTAAAACATCTTCACCGTTATATGACTTATTGTACTTACTATTGTTTACAAAAGTTATTTTTATCTGCAGATATACCATAATTATTCTACATCTTTTCAAGCTGCCTTTCCCTATTCTACAATATCTACATTCCCAAGCACATACCATGATTCCCATCGACTCAGCTGTACACAATTATGACTTCTTCTGAGTCTGCTTAACCGTAACGATATTTATATCTTCCTCAATTACTTCTTCAATCTTATTTATAATTAACTTCTTTCATGTCTTCATATTAGAATTACTTATCAATTGGTATGAATGTAGCCTTATCACTTATTTTTAATGTCATTCCAGTTTTTTCCACATCTCTTCTCTGCCTTTATCATACCCTTCTACACTATTCTCTGAAAGAATTCTCCTTTCCTTTGTGCGATATTCAATTCATGTGTTGTGTACTTTAAGCATAACTTTCTTGTTTCTTTATTTCACCTATAATTCTTTCTTTTCATAATTGTATCTTCCCGTGTGATCTACACCATCATAATTATTTCTACTCCATTTTCTGTCCTATTTCTTTTTCATTTAATGACATAATTACTTCTAGCTGGTCTCTCCTAGTGTCATAAAGCCCCCTACTCATTTCGTTGCATATATTTAGTTTTTTCCTTTCTTCCAGATAACTATCTCTTCTTACACTACTTCTTAACTTGACCTCAAGTATTTTCAAAAGATTCTTCTTTTTTCACTGAGATTTTCATCGGTGTTAGTAAAATCAATATTTCTTTGCTTCAACTCTCCGTTACTCCTTTTTTTCCAGTTTACGCTTATCGATCAGTTTCCTTTCTATCTATGTCAGTTTAGTTTATCCATTGTTTTTTTAAAATTTCTTTTGCCACAAAATTTCATCCTCTTTTTGACATTTTGCTTTGTTTATTATTAGGTCTGTTGATCGTGAGTATAAAAATGATTAAGCAACCTCATAAATAGTTAAATCTTACCATCTTAATTTCTAGATTCGAAGAATTACTGCGTTGGAGGTTTCTATTCACATTCTTGACATTCTTCTGAAGTTGTCAAAGCAAGTTTATTGTCTGATATAAGTATCCTCTTTTCTTATCTCTGAATTCATATATCTTATTCACTATTATATCTTTCTTCTATTATCCTCTCTAGAGAGACTTTTTATTTGTTATATTCTCTATCATTTATTGTATTTATTTGTCAATCTTCATAACAATTTTAAATATTATTTGTTAGTTCTTACACTAGCTTAATGCATTTTTTAAAAAGTTCCACTTCTCAATGTTATCCTTCCCATATGTTCTTCCTTAACTACATTTGTTTCATTCTCTTTTTCACTTTATTATTACTCTGGGGCGGGGAAAGGAGAACGCAAGTGATGATTATAAAAGAATTTATCACCCTATATAGCTATTATATATATATTATATATATATATATTAGTAGTATATAATAATATATTGCTATATAATATATACTCCTCCTTATAATTATATAGTACACTAAGATCTATCGAATATATATACATATATATATTAATATTATATATTATATATATATATATATATAAATATATATATATATACGGTATACTAATTATACAATATATACTAATATTATAACTATATATATTAATATATATATATACGTATATATTAATATAATTACCCTACGTACTACTACTTATATCAGATATGCTACTATATATGATATTAAGCTCTATACCGTTAAAAACGGCCGGCAAAATGGGCTCAAGGCGGTAAAATGAGTCGTTTGTAATAATTTAATATATTTTAGATAATAGACCCATTAGGAGTTTCCAATTATGGTTTTTAGTTAGTTTAATAATTATATTAAAATTATTTGTAGTTATTTAATTAAATAAATGACACTTATAACCTCAAAAAAAAATTTTCCCCATTTCAGAAATTGAAATTGTAATTTTTAAAAAAAAATTCTAAGAGATTGCAGAATCCTTGATAAGTATGAATGCTTTCAAGAAACTCATTCTAACTATACAATTATAAGAACAAGTGTGATAACTGCGTATAACGTTTTAGGTCGTAAAAATAAATGGCAATTTACGTATATATGTTAGTCTGTTGTAAAAAATCTCTCATTAAGGTTCAACATTACTGCGGGAGTAAAATTGGTTCGGCTTCCTATGGGGGAAAATAGGAGTCACATATACTCTTTTATACTATTAAATAGACCTTTCTTGTATTCTCTAATTATTATCGAGTTTAAGTATATTCCCTCGTCTATATTGTGTCAATCATTCTCATTACCCCTTCATACGGAGTATTTATTATGTTCTTTCGAGACTTATACTGTTTAATTTGATAATCAATTCGAACAACCATAGCCCTATTTCCACTTTGCAGTCTGGATTGCCAGAACTCAAGTACCAGTATACCAATACACGAAAGGTAACAGGCTGTTCGCGCTCAGGATGACCTTATTGTACACTCTCAAGACAGATATCCTTACGAGGCTATTATAGATGTGAACTCTTTCAAAACAGTTCCATTTAACACAATAAAGAACAGTGTAAAGGTAAGAGTTTTTCATCTAAATAATTTTATCATTCTATATTTACATATGGGGGAAAACTCGTAAAGTACACCTGATATACCCTCATTAAACTACTAACATACACCTTTTTTTGTAGTAGTTTTCTTCAATAATATTCCCTTTTCATACGGGTTATATTCCTAATGTCTTTTTGAATAAAGACTAAAGCAAGTCCCATTAAGCCTATTTCCACTTGTGTTCCTCAAATATGTTTCAACCAATTTAAGCGTAGGTGTCAGGGAGCTCTTACTGCTACACCAAGAAGACATCTTACAGGCTATTATAGATGTTGAAGATGGCTGCAGGTATCACGCGATACCACCAGAAGAGTACCAATCTGCCCATCATGGAAACCCTTCCAGAAGGATAGAGCGTCGAAGTTCCAAAATTCCCGGAAGAAGTGGTTGTATGGTACAGTCTTTCTGAGTGTGAGGAGAGGTTGTCTCACGGAACAGCTTAATTACTCCTTAGCATGGAAAAAAAATAATTTTTTGAAAATAATTTGTTCAAATTAGTATAAAATAATAAAACTCTTTTTTTTTTTAATAATACTTAAGTCTTTAAGCAATATATAAAAAATTTATGAAAATAAAATTTGATTGCTTTTCTACAAATAGCTATCTGTTTAAAAATGATGATAATAAAATATAAGTTAGACTTGTTTTTTCCTACCCAAAATAATTTTACAAACACCTTTAATACTTGTTCTTAAAATTTATATATTAAAAAAATACTAATGTACAATCATTAGAGAAATAATATTCAAATGACCTATTATTCCCCAGCATAGTGACTCACTTTCCCCCATTTCAATTTTTGGCACTGCATTTTTCAAAATTATACTAAATAGTAGTTAAAATTTTTAATATTGTTCGTCAATATGGTATACACTTACAGGAAGGATTATATATTGAGAAAAACATGTTTATAGTCAAACAGCAGAGGTGCAAATGAAGAGGAGATAACAAAAATAGAAAGAAGCCTAAATTTTTGGCCCATTATCCCCCGTTTTACGGTATATATATATATATATTATATATATATCATATATTATAATATATCCTATACTACTATTATAATATAAATTATATAATATATATATATATATAATATATATATATATGGAGGGATGTACCAATACAGAAAAGACGGCCGGATAACCGATACTCTATTTTTTTAGGGGCCGATATCGATACATGATACTTTAAATTTAATATTAATAAATACACAGTATAAGGATAGAGAACAACATTTGTGCACTGCTAGGCCACTCAAGATTGCATTCCTCCGTGTACAAACAATACTTAGTCATTTAAATTTCATATATTGGTTGTTGCCAAGTATATTTATTTTATTAAATTAAAAATAGTACTTTATAGTTTATATATGCTTAGCTAAAATAATTAACTAAACTTTTTTTATTAGGTTGTGTTTATTTTAAAAATATTCCATTTCCATTTTCAAGTATAAGTATTAACAAAGTTTAGCTACTAGCTTTATGTTTTAACATGATTACAATTTACAAGATCCTTTAAACTAGCTACAATATAAAGAAAAAGTAATGAAAAGATGAGACCTCAATAATCAGCCAAAAAAGTTTATAAATAAAAAAACGCTATTACTCAAACATCACATAATAAAATACTCCTTTTTAAGAATAGAAGATCATTCAAAAACTCAACTTCAAAAAATATCCCACTCAAATTGTGATGCAAAAAACATTAAGCTTTCACTAAATCACTGCCGAGAGGACTGTTCCTTTTTGCGGGTGTTTACACTTGCCTAACCTAAACCTACACTATAAATACGCTCTCTCTCCTGCATGCATGATAATAAAAACCTTGGCCATCTTTCATTGCCACCGCACCCTCGAACAGGATTCTCTTTCTGTAGGCTGCATCTCATGTTTTCGTAGAAGAACCTTTCTCTCTTTCACAGACTGCAAATTTGAATTATCTTTGCTCCTTTGATGACTGTCTCTACAGTTTTTACGATGAGATTCCTTGGTGTGATTCCTTCTGAAGGTGAATGAGATGTCATGCAATTTCGGCCATGAACTTACCAAAGTCTAACATATCCAAATCCTCATCTTCAGTAGGTTATTTGCTGAAAAGCCACCATTACCGTCACTATCGGTGCTGTTGCCAGGGGTTGCAAGTAAGGCGGCTTCCACTGCTCTGTCTCTTTTTTTTTTTTTTTTTTTGCTCAAAGCGAGCAAGCTCCTCGGTTATGCTATTTGAATTGCATTCTAGAAGTGGTTCACCGTCGGAGCTATGCCATTCTTGTGCGGTTTCAGCTGCTTAAGGAATTCCTTAGTACAACACGCTTTTATTTATTTATTTTTTACAGTTTTTGCACCGAACACTGCACGGCTAGAACCCTATTCAAGAGTGCGGGGTGATTGAACGCTCAGAAAATCCATCTAACGCAAATTAAAGCCAAATAAGCACCAAGACGGCAGGCTTTTAAAAGTGAAGGGGAAATTAACATTTGAGTAGGCAAACACAGATGATGAAGAGGAATTCCACAGAACAGATGTCTCGAAGGAAAGAAAGAAGCACCGCAGCGAAACAGTCTGGAGTCACTAACATCAACACAAAACTCATGCTGCCGACACAGCATCCTTGTGTCTACCCGAGGGCTGTCTCATTAAAGGTGCGTCGGTAGCGCGACCGGATGGATAGTTCCCTGCGACGCACTTGCCTCTTCGACAGTTACCTATTAGCACAAAGGATAACAGCACCAACATCGCTTCCGCCAAATATAAAGGTGTCAATGTGGAACTAGAAAGTACAGGACAGTTTATAATTCTTTTGGACTCTGACTCGACCCAATCCAACAGCCGTGAATTGAAACCAGAGCCCCCGACCCCTCCACAGATTGACGAGCCTTAGTACTCAATATACAAAGGCAACGGCATGAGACCCTGTATGGTGGTAGTAATACTGAGAAGAGGAAAAAAAGTCTATGCACTCTAAACATGAACTCCCCATTTTCTTGTAGGACCGCTTCACTAGCCGAACCACTGTGATTTGACGGTTTTCAAACATGTTTTGCTGTTATATGTTGAAGGCCAAGGATGTTCTTTATTTGTCAACAGGAGAGCACGAGAGACCCGCTCTCGAAAGAGATACAAAAGTTTCGAAGCTGTGCATCTTAGAGAGAAGATTCCTGCTCAGCTAGAAAGTTGGGTTTTTAAAGAATTAAATTTCACAAAGCTGAGACGACCCAACCCTTGAAATTCTATCCAGATCAGCGAGAAAGAATCGGAAAGATTAAGAACGAGAGGACATTCTAGAAGTAAAAGAGGGAAGAGAATTGATATGAGTTTGAAGAATGATGGTCAAAGTCATCGACATATGATTGGATAGAGTTAGAGTTGGGTGTGCAGGTGAGAAGATCATTGAAGAAAAGCTCATGCATAAAAGTAAGGGAGATAAAACAGAGACCCTGAGGAACACCACTCTTATGACAGAAAAAAGGTAAGTTCGCCCAATCAACACCACGACCTTGCGTCTCGGGTGTCGCAATAGAGAGAAGGAAAACCCAAAGGATGGGGAGCTTGGAGATGCAGTGTACGCGTTTGCCCAACCCGGTCAACATGCTTTGGGTATGTCCAAAGCGCCACCACACGAATGTCTCCAAATAGTCTCCTAAGGGCAGAAACATAAATCTGTTCAATGATAGTGCATAACGTATATCGCCAGTAGATCTCGAGCCGGCCGAAAGCCCGCATACCAATGACGCCGGTACTGCCGTAATCAGAGAAGGAGCATAAACGAACTGGTGGATTAGATATCCTTATATATGGATGAGAAGGGTTCGAATAGATCTAGATAAGAATCACTAATCAAACTATCCTTATAGAGTAAGGATTCTCGATTAAATTGTAAGTCTATGCCACCTCAATTTTTTCGGAATAGGTTTCGGACATATGCGAGCTTACCAACCTGAGGGACAAGGCGCTAGTATTTGAGCATAGCAGTCAATAAGTTGAATGAGGGTGGCGGTCGAGCACGAAAAGCAACACTCCTCAAACTCGGAGAATGCCATCCTACAAGCGGGGCACCCGCCCTTTCCTAACGTTCATAGAGTTTCAGCAACACGGCTCATTGCACGCCCCGATTCAAATGAGAATGACCAGGTAAAGGCAGTAGGTACACCTGAGAGGGTGCCAGAAGGAGAGAGAGGCTAATCTTACCCAGATTCGTCCAGGCGGTTGCTTTGAATCTAGAGGAATCACGTAGGAGGCCAAAGAGATGATTGCCCTTTTCAAGTGCCGAATATTACACAACAGAATCATCAGGATGCGATAATAAGAGGTAGGAACAGGAAGGATGATTTACGATAGTTGTTAGAGATGTTTTTGGCAAAGAGGCCAGAGATGACTTATGTCGAGTAGGAAGAACCAAGCGTAGGTCCACGCGCCATTTTTCGTGTTAATGAAAGTCCGCTTTGGCTCGTCGCGAAAGAGATTACATCCCTTGCAACGACTTTCTAGCTGAATGAAAATTGGCCAGAGTGATAAGGAAAGATGAGAATTTTTCCAAGAACGACACGCCGACTAGAGTATTAGTCTCTCAGCCATGAATGAACCGGCGAACAAAGACGATCTCGAACATGGATTTTAGAGGAGAAAAAGATTTAGTCCAAGGAATGAAGAACGTGCTCATCCCATTAACAATTCAGTTCCCACTTTATTTCGGCAGAATCTGAAGCGTCTTTAAGAGTCAAAGCAGTCACTTCAATTTTAGTTAGCGTACAGAAGCAACGCGAATGCCCCCAATCGGCCGATCAAAGTGCCAGGAAAAACCGCAGTAGGCCAGGATGCGAGATGTTGGAGAGAGTATTAAATTAAGCTGACTAGTAAGGTGTGAGGTCAGATTTTACGATAGGAGCGCGAATGGTGGGTGTATTTTTATGCAGAGAAGGACTCATGCTGGTGCAACATAGCGTCGAATGTGTTCAAGAAAATCGGTTGGGCACGATCCGGAATGTGTGTAGGGTTATTTAACAGTTTGCTCCAGGATCGTTGGAGAATACTTGAATGATTTCGGCTTTACAACTCGCCAACTAAATCAGTACGCAGAGGAACCCAACAATTCCAGTTTTGTGTACATGAATCCCCTAAATAGAGGACCTCAGTGTTTTTTGCATGAGAAGATATAAGTCTCGTGAGCAGTAGTAAGATATTAAAAAAAAGCATGAAAATCTGTTCCATTACGTTAGGAAACAGTAGCAGAAGCATAAAGAACTATCTTGTCAGTTAGAAGGAAGCAAAGATGTTTAAGCCAGCAGACACATCGAAGTTAGGAAAGATTCGAGGATTCTCGAAGACCGTGTTTATAGGAAATTGTTTATATTTAACTCAAAGGCCACATTACCTCCACCCCTTCTACGGAAATATAAAATAAGTCTTATTTAGTTGGATTATTAAACGATGTTGAGAATGAATTCTGTACGCATCTGAGGGTCTCAGCACAAGAGCATAAAATTAGGTTTAGAGGAATTTAGAGAGGATAGTATTGCCATGGCGATGCAGAGTATAGAGTGCAAGCCATGATTGTTGGTAAAGCTCAAAGAAGCCACCGCCTGTGCAAATCTGCTATCCTACACGCACCACGCAATCCCACCCCCCCGCAAAAAAAAAGTAAATACGAATATACACACAACAAAGGAAAAATCGTAGGGAAAACTTATGTCGCTCGTATACGCTCAAAACCCTCTACCAGAATATTTTACAAACGCGATTAAAAACCCTACTTACAGCAAATATCTAAAATACAAAACATTTGGACAATTTGAAAAAAAAAACACTCACGCTACTCTAACACGCTCTCTCACGAGATTGCAGTTCACAACAAAACTACTATTGATCAAGAGCTAAAAAAGTCAGATCGAAATCCTGGCATAAATTATAATACATAGCGTCACAAAATAGGTTTTAAATCTGCGCTAAAGACCAAGTTGGGAAGAACGCTAAACATCTAGCTTAAAGTGCAATCGCGCAGGCAAAATAAAAACAACGAATAAACATCAGTACTAGCCATCTACTATTGAACTAGATTTAGTGGTATTGAATCTAAAAGTTCTCACTCAATTTCTACCTTAACACAAGTGAAAGAAGTTTCGGTCCTGTATCGGCCATTTTAAACCCGATACCGTACCATAAAAAATGGCCGAAATACTATGCGATATTCGATACGTATCAGGTACATCCCTATATATATATATATATATCTTATTGTATTTGAAAATATTCAAATATTATAGTCAAATTTTTTAATTATAAATTGCCTGATTCTCAGGCAATAACATTTCAGTTACTATATATATTATATATATATACTATAATATAGAACCTTTCTTAAGTATACTACTATATATATATATAATATATATATATATATCATATATAATATATATATATGTAATCGCCTCGTGGCGGCAGGAATGGAAGTCACGCCTCCCATACCAATCCGAGGACGCTGCGTTCAAATCCCCCGCGATAGCAGTTGGGTATTTTATTACCTGCGGGCAAGAATTAAACTTGACTCGCTAACCGGTGGGCTGGAGCTGGTTTGGATTAGCCGGCCTTAAAGTATCGATTTCTGTGGTTCCACGTGTTACCCCCCTGCATAGGGGATAAAAGCACGTCTAAAGGTAGTTTTATATATATACAGTTATATATATAAGTATATATATATATATATTATATATATATACATATATATATATATATAATATATATATATATATATATATATATACTAGAATACTACTACTGGCTGACGAGGAATGATATTTTAAGCCAGATGACAGATACGATATAAAGCAAATATCTGGCGTTGACGATTAATAAAAAAATCTTTTTAAAAAAAAAATCCTCTCTCTCTCTCTCTCTAAAAAAAAGTTTAAAATAAAAATAAAATAAATAGAATAAAATTATAAAAATAAAATAAAATAAAATAAAAATAAAATTAAAATAAAATTAAAACTAAAATAAAATAAATTAAAATAAAAGTAAAATAAAAAATAAATAAATTAAATAAATAAATAAATAAATAAATAAATAATTAAATAAATGAAAAATAAATAAAGTAAATAAATAAATAAAATAAATTAATATTAAATAAAATAAAATAAATAAATAAATAAAATAAATAAAAATAATAAATAATAAATAAATTTTTATTATATATATATATATATATATATATATATATAAATATATATAATATATATAATAATATATAATATATATATATATAATATATATATATATATATATGATATATAATCATATATATAGTATAATAGTATTTTCAATATTTTAATAACTTTATATATATATATATATATATATATAAATATATATATATATACTCGTATATATATATATATATATATATACTATAATAATATATATATATATAAATATTAATATATATATATAGTATATATAAGGCCATTAGACAAGAAGGGGTCAGGGGTTTAACTCCCGAAATTATTTAGCGAATCAAAAGTTTTTGATTCCTAAGTCTACATAATATTATTACCTAATTGATCATTAAAAATAATAGATATTTTGACTAATAATAAATGATAATAATAATAATAAATAATATACATAAAAAATAATAATGTTATAATAGAAATTGAGAGACATTAATTTGTGGGACCGTAATTATTTTCTTAGGTTCAAGTTGGCCTGTATCCTCATACATGATAAAAATATTTAGACAATGACCTAAATGTAAGGTCCAAGTTTTTGCAGCTATGATAGCAAAAATTGACTAACCTCAGTAATGTTAGAGACTGAATCATTAAGATTTAAAAGTATGAGGAGGAGCTTGTA
This sequence comes from Trachelipus rathkii, assembly GCA_015478945.1. Classification (NCBI taxonomy): domain Eukaryota; kingdom Metazoa; phylum Arthropoda; class Malacostraca; order Isopoda; family Trachelipodidae; genus Trachelipus; species Trachelipus rathkii. The sequence continues at coordinate 192 of JABUQX010115890.1, read as the reverse complement.
ATCGTTTGATGGGATGAGCAGCGTTCAATTCCTTCTTCAGCTAAATTTTTCTTGCCTCATTCATTCCTTCTAAAAACTAAATCTTTCTTTCCTCAATAAATCCATGGTTTGATCGTGCTTGTTCCCTCTGGCCATTCAAGGCTAGAGACAGAGTTACAGCAGTTAAGTGCTCGTGAGGCTGCGAACACACGT
>JABUQX010115889.1:17500-18947 GCA_015478945.1 Trachelipus rathkii | reverse complement strand
TCCGCCCTTGTATGGATTACTCTAGCCTCATATCTGTATGAGGCGGCTCAGTTTCACCCGGGGGCTTTTGCATAAGTCTCCATGCTCGTAAGTAAAAATCAAAAAGATTTTTTGATATTAAAACGTCCTGTACTCTTCTCTAGTTGTTTCACTTGTCCCTCTATCTTTGCCATGGCCCAGAATGTCTGCGAACTTGTTTATCTCATATCCATTTCGATAGTTAGCCTTAGCCCGGCAAGGCTCAGGAACTTCCACCTCTGTTGAGTGCCACCACCTTTTTTTTAAGACGCCCCTCGCTAGCCCACAAGGCTGTTGGAAAAGAAGACGTAAGATTCTTTTTATATTAGCAAAAACTCCATGACTTATATAGTACAATTCGGTGCCTCCTTCTTTCTTCCTTGCCACCTATGTTTGTTGGAATTCTCTTCCATCTTACTGGTGTTCCCCCGTACTCAATTTAATCTCACCCCTTACTAAAACCCGCGTCTTGCTCATCTGTCCCGTTTAATTCTGCGTTTGGTGAGAATTTTAGATTGTTGATGTTCAAACACCCCCCTTCTTGAAAAACCTTGCCCCTTGCCAGCGATGTGACAACTCGAAAATATATATAATATATATATATATATATATAATATATTTAATATATATATATATATATATATATATATATTTAATAGTAAATATATATTATCTTAAAAAAAAAATGAATCCAAAATTCCAGGGGGGGCAAGTGCCCCCTCCTGCCCCCCTGTGCGGACGCCCATGTATATATATATATATATATATATATATATATATTATATATATATATATATATATATATATATATATTAAATATATATACATATATATATATTATTATAATAATATTTAATATACGAATTATACTAATTACAAGCGTATTAATATATACTATATTATATATAGTAATGTATATATGATAATAGTATATATAACTATACTTGTATACATAAATATAGATATAAATATATCCATGCTATTATATATATATATATTATAATATAGTAAATGTATATATATACATCATATATATATATATATATATATATATATATATATAAATATATAATATATAGATATATATATTGCCCGTCACATGAAAAAATCTTTCTTAAAAATTGCACGCCATTTAAAAAGGTGCCCCACCCCTGGCCTATAGAATTTTAGCCTGTAGGCACTGAGGAAACAACTGAAAACCAATCCGAGTCCGAGAATTTTGCTATATCTTAACACTACCTCGTTCATATTATTTTTTTAATAGGGCCCATTTTCACCAGGAGACTTTTACCAAGGACATTGAAGCATCCGCACACAGCGACGCATTATTTGAATATCCCACTGACAAACCACAAAATCTATAAAAGTTACTCCCAAACAAGTGCCCTGTCAAGAATGTCTCTAACACACCCCTTCCGTAAATTAAAAG
>JABUQX010115889.1:0-7500 GCA_015478945.1 Trachelipus rathkii | reverse complement strand
TTTTTGTGTATATATATATATATATATATATATATATATATATATATATATATATATATATATATATATATATATATATATATATATATATATATATATATATATATATATATATATATAGGTCGCAATCCAGTAACTACTTCTTTATACTTGTTATTCTTTAATATTATATATATATATATATATATATATACCTATAAGGGAAATAAAGGTATATATACTTCTTTATCAGGCACGTGCCGTGACTTGATATCAGGGTAGGCAGTCTAATTTAATATATATATATATATATATATATATATATATATATATATATATATATATATGTATATATATATATAACTCATATATATATATATATATATATATATATATATATATATATCAGGCACGTGCCGTGACATGTCTCTCCAAGGTAGGCAGTCTTAATTTTTAATATATATATATATATATATATATATATATATATATATATATATATATATATATATATATATATATATATATATATATCTACTATATATATATATATATATATATATATATATATATATATAGATAGATAGATAGATAGATAGATAGATAGATAGATAGATAGATAGAGAGAGAGATAGAGAGAGAGAGAGAGAGAGAGAGAGAGAGAGAGAGAGAGAGAGAGAGAGAGAGAGAGAGAGAGAGAGAGAGAGAGAGAGAGAGAGAGAGAGAGAGAGAGAGACATATCCTCTCTCGACGACACATTCAAACTGAGTCAGCAAATTTAGAATGCCTTTTAGGCACATCATTTTATACATTAAAAATGAAAAGCACGGAACGTCCATTTAACTAAGGTTAATATAGAAAGCCATAAGCGGCGAAGCAAAAAAAATTTTTGCTTTTTACAAGGGAAAATGAAATTTGTTTTAAATTTCGATAACAACTCTGTAAGAATTTAATTTTTGGATAAAATTTGATTTAAATATTAAAAATATATAAATAAATAATTCACTTCTTTTGTAGGGCATGCACTGCCTACCTTGCCTACCCAGAGGGCATGTCCCTTATATATATATATATATATATATATATATATATATATATATATATATATATATATATATATATATATATATATATATATATATATAACTGTATATATATATATATATATATATATATATATATATATATATATATATATATATATATATATATATATATATATATATATATATAATTTTTCCGGTTCACTTATTTGTATTAAATTTTAAGTGAATTCTTGCACCTTTTTATCGTTCCACAATTTTTCTAATCTTTATTTTCTTTATAATCTTTATTTTTCTAATTTGTATTTCATTATCGAACCACAGACCGTAAAGAAAATGAGACATTGACCGAAAATGATATTAACCATAAGCAAAGAAAGAGCAATAAGAAGGATGTAACAAGAGTTCAATGCTATTAAGTTCTTGAAAGGCCGAAGTGCAGCAAAGGATCTCTCTCTCTCTCTCTCTCTCTCTCTCTCTCTCTCTCTCTCTCTCTCTCTCTCTCTCTCTCTCTCTCTCTATTTTTTCTGTCCTTTTGATAGACGTGATAGGTCAGAAGTCTCTTGTTCCTATGTGGATTTGCACAAGTTTCAGGACACAATGAGATGATGATTTTGAAGGTCCAAATTTCGTTCGGTACTCAAGGAGTGCCTTGCCTCTCTACAAATTTTGATTCACACCTCCACATATAGATATATAACTCACTGTGGTATGTCTGCTTGAGTAAAGGTTTGATCATTTTTTTTAATGATTCTTTAAAAGTGCTTTTTTTCACATAAAAACCACACCCAAAAAACGGGGTTTTTATTTCTTTTTTTTTTAAACCTCTATTTCTGTTCAGAATTTGATGGAACAAACCCTATAAGAAAGAACTCACTCAAAAATTTCCAAATGTGCAAAAATAAAATTTAAAATCGGTTCCGCAAAAAACATTATCATTTTTAATTGAAAAATCACTCATGATTAAAAAAAATTTTTTTTTCATCCGTATTATGAAGAATCATTGAACAAAACACAGATCTGGCATAAACATCGTAAATTTGCTATGAAAATGATAATAAATTGAGCACTAAATAATAAAAATAATAAAAAAATTATAGAACGAAGCTTGAAAAAAAACAAAAAAAAAAACTTTTTTTTGCCCAATCTATTTTTTTTTTAACTTTGCTCGCTATAATTGAGGTAATTGATTTTCATGATAGTAATTACCTTTTTGAATTTTCAAAATAATGTTTTTGCTGTACTCGTTACCAACACTATTCTCACCCTATCATCATACGCAGCATGAATGTTTTGGACCGCTTATTTTGCTTAATGGCAAGTTGGAATGTAATATGCAAAAGATTATACATTAAGTTTGTCTGGCGATTTTAAACAATTACAGCAACCTATGTGATATGCAACTGCAAAAAAAATGTTAGTCAGGGGGAGTTACTGCGAAAGAATAGAAGAGATAGAACGGGATCTTGAGATGAGATGATCAGAGGAACTCAGAGGTAGAAAGAGTTTAGCAGTATAACGAGAAGAATTGGAAGTTAAGGGAAGGTCTAGTATCCTGGGTTTATGACCAAGACGATTCGGTATTGAGCTGCCCATCTGTCCAAGGTTATTGTGTGTACAAACTTGGCAGGCATGTTTACCAGTTACATCCAACTAAATGATAATCAATGGAGGTGGTGAATAATGAAATCATAAAGAATGATGATTTCAGAAAAAGCAGATGGCGAAAGAATTGATCTATTATGGAGTTAATGTATTCGAAGAATTTAGGATGGTAATTAAGTGGAGTTACGAGATAAATAAAGAAAACGGATGAATTTAGCAGTAGTTTGGCAAGAGAGCCTGCCTAAGTAATAAGGTAGAAAATGAGAAGAGCCCAAATTAGACGCACGAAGAAAATAACATCTCCCGAACATACGAATAATATCCTCCTTCGGCAGGGAATTGAGGATCGAGACAATACAATAAGAGGGAACAACAGAGTAGGGGTTTGGCATCGGAGTCCTCAGACACTCTGGTTTCGGTAAAGAACAAGATATTAAATTTTGAGGAAGAAATGTACTTTTTAAAATTGTAAATTAAAATAAAGACGCCGAGGTTGCAGAAATTAATATATAAAGACCATTTAGTATAAGAAGAGGGCAATTCACTGGCGGAATCAACCCTACCTCCAAACTACAAAGGAAACCAGTTTATAGGTAATGACGATGGGTTATTTTAGGAAGCCATCCCTCTCGACTTTTTCAAGACTTCTTTTTCTAAAGTTGTAAAAGTGTATGTAATTGTATAACAATTTGTGTGGTGCATGAAAAAAGATGAAAGGAATGCCTACTGGAAAAACCTATAGACTCTTCTGTGAATTTTTTTTTAGCCCGAATGAAGTACGGAAAGGAACATATCATCCGCTATTGGAGAGCACTGAAATATTCTACACACCCTAATATCCCACTATGCCTATGAGTGTAATTTCATCCTTTCGGGCGGTACCTACGCCCAATATATATATATATACTATATATATAGTATATATATATATATATATATATATATATATATATAGTATAGTATATATATATATATATATTATATATATATATATATATATATATATATATATATATATATATATATATATAGTATAAAAGAGGAGTGTCTTCCATGATTTTTGCATACGAGGTCCTGAAATTAAGGATGCAAAAGAATTCTTTTAAGAAACAAAAGAACAAATCGTGATTTTATTGCAAGTTGAATATTCATCAAGTCTTTCGTCGAAGCAAATTTCTTACCGTTATCCAACATGATATAAAAATGGTCGTGATCTTACACAAGATAAACAAGTATTGTCATTTGCTTATAATGAAATATCTTTATTATTATTATTATTATTATTATTATTATTATTATTATTATTATTATTATTATAATTATAATTCATAATTTTTATTATTATTATTATTATTATTATTATTATTATTATTATTATTATTATTATTATTATTATTATTATTATTATTATTATTATTATTATTATTATTATTATTATAATTGTTATTATTATTATTATTTTAATTATTATTATTATTTTTATTATTATTATTATTATTATTATTATTATTATATTATTATTATTATTATTTGATAACGACATAGTACTTAAAATGTCTTATTGACTAAATTATTTGCTATTATTTTGGTGACATCAATATATATATATATATATATATAAAGAAATAACATATAAGAAAATATATATATATATATATATATATATATATATATATATATATATATATATATATATATATATATATATATATATATATAATGTTAATAATAATAATAATAATAATAATAATAATAATAATAATAATAATAATAATAATAATAATAATAATAATAATAATAATAATAATAATAATAATACACACACACACACACAATAATAATAATAATAATAATACACACACACACACATAATCACACATGATAGTAAAGTGTGTCGCCTCAGTGAATCGAACCTGACAGTTGACACATGTTTCAAGCAAAAGGAGATGTTTAGAGATGTAAAGAGTGTACCATCCGTGTCTGGAGATGCAGACCATCGTATGGTGTTGGGGAAGATGATATTAAAGAAACCTACTTTGCATCCAAGAAAGATGAGAAAGAGAGTGCAAATAGAAAAGATCAAAGAGGCAGGATGTAGAGAGAACTATCAGCGGCAAATAAGAAACAATATGACAGCAGAAGAGGAGGGACAAAGTGTTGAGGAGTGCTGGAACACCTTTAAGGGAGCGGTGCTAAAGAGCGCAGAAGAGACGATGGGAATAAAAATGGTGGGAGGAACAAAAAAGAAGAAAACACCATGGTGGACAGAACGTGTTAAAACTGCTGTACAAGAGAAGATGAGATGTTTTAGGAAATGGATAAAAACGAGAGGTGAGTTGGAGAGAAGAGAATATGTAGAGGCTCGGCGAGAGTCTGATAGAGTGAAAAGGATGGAAAAGGAAACCACCTGGGAAAAATCGGAAACGAGTTGGAAGAAGATGTGACAGGCGTAAGAAAGCTGGTTTTTAATATAGCAAAGAATTACAGGAAAAGCTCAACACCAATGGCACGAGCTATAAAGGACGAAAATGGAGTCCTAATAGTAAACCAAAGGGAGATTGACGAGAGGTGGAGGAGATTCTTCGAGGATTTGTACAATGTGGAGGACTTAGCGGAGGAGAGACTGCGAGAGCCTGATTTGATGGGGCCTAGGGGAGAGGAGGAGTGGTCGATCACGGAGGAGGAGATGATGTTGGCGTTGAGAGGTATGAAGAGTGGAAAGGCGGCTGGAGAAGATGGAATAGTTGCAGAGATGCTGAAGGAAATGGGAGTTGAAGGGAAAAGACGGATGTTAAATCTGATGAACAGGTGTTGGAGAGATGAGGTGGTGCCTGGTGAATGGAGTAGGGCAACAATCTGCCCCATATATAAAAAAGGTGATAAAACGGAATGTGGAAACTATAGAGGGATTGCATTAATGTCACATCCTGCGAAGACCTATGAAAGGATATTAGAGAGAAGACTGAGAGAGGTGGTGGAAGATAAGCTAGAAGAGTGGCAACATGGTTTCAGACCGGGGAGATCGACTATAGATCTGGTGTTCGCTTTAAAGATGATAAGTGAAAAGAATTGGGAATTTAATAGAAAAACATATGCAGCTTTTGTAGACCTAGAAAAGGCTTTTGATAGAGTGCCAAGGGAGTTATTGTGGAGGGAACTGAGAAGAATAGAGTATGGAATACCTGAGAAATTGTTAAAAGCAATAAAAAGCACTTATGTAGACAGTAAGTGCAGAGTAAAGACTATGTCCGGTGAGGGAAAATGGTTTGATGTCACAACGGGGGTGAAGCAAGGGAGCGTGCTGTCTCCAATTCTGTTCATTATATACATGGACAGTTGCGGGAGATCGGTGCGGAACAGAGTGGAGAATGAGATGTTTGGATACGCGGATGACTTGGTGTTGTTTGCACAAAATCAAGAGAGACTGCAAAGTTTTCTTGAGGTTTGGGAAGAGGAGTTGGAGGAGAGGGGTATGAGGATAAATCGAGGGAAGACAGAGGTGATGTTGATCGGAGGTGGTGGAGATGTCCTGGAGGTAAGTTTGAATGGAGAAAGACTGAGACAAACGGACCAGTTTAAATACTTGGGGGTGCACTATGGTGAGGAAAACGACACAATGTTGGAATTAAATAAGAGAATTGGGAAATTTAATGGGACAGTAGCAATGTTGTTCCCATTGTTAAAGGAAAGAGCAATTTCGAGACGAGTCAAGATGGTGATATACACAAGTATAATGAGACCAATACTGATGTATGGGCATGAAGCATGGGCTCTTAACACGAGAGCAAAGAGCAAGTTGGAGGCGTGCGAGATGCGTGTGTTACGACTGATCAGAGGAGTGACAAGAAGAGACAGGAGGAGAAATGAGGAGATTAGGGCGGATTTAGGCGTGAGAAGCGTGGTGGAGCTTGTGGAGAGAGGACAGCTGCGGTGGTACGGACATGTTAAGAGGATGGAGGAACAACGAGTGCCCAGACGATATCTAGAATGGATACCGGAGGGAAGAAGAAGTGTCGGAAGACCTAAAGTTAGATGGAGCGACAACGTGAGCGCGGCGATGGTGAAGAGAGGAAGGAGCGTCCAGGATGTGGAGGCGTCTGAGATGTGGATGGACAGAAGTCGTTGGAGAGGTTTCTGGCAGAACAACTGACGGATGCATGCATCTACAGGAGATTGGTGAGAAAGAAAGATATATATATATATATATATAAATATATATATAAAGTATATATATATATATATATATATATATATATATATATATATATATATAGTAGTTATATTATATATATATATATATATATATATATATATATATATTAATAAAGTAAACTGCTTTGCTCACAGTATTGATAAGTATTGATATTAAGATTCTCTGGAGGTGACACGAAATTAACTAGAATTATTTTAAATACTTTACTTAAAAAATTTTTAAATTTATGACTATACTATTGCAAGTGTAGGAAGTTTTTGAAAGCACTTTATGTTATGAAGTCAGAGCTGCACTCGTATGCGAGATGCATTTTCACGAACTGGGATTGTTAGATGAACCAAGCTTCGAGTTTGGCTACTAACATATATATATTATATAGTTGTTACTATATAGTTAGTTATATATATAGTTATTATATATTATATATATTTATATAGATATATGTAAATTTTATTATATATCTAAATGCTATTATATATATATATATATATATATATATATATAAATATTTAGTGTCTATATATATATATATATATATATATATATATATATATATATATATATATATATATATATATATATATGAAGCGCTTGTGCTTCGGTATGATATTGATGGATATTCTGATGATAATTCAATGCATAGATGTAATAAAGCCCTAG
>JABUQX010115888.1:0-5000 GCA_015478945.1 Trachelipus rathkii | reverse complement strand
TTACTTATAATCAAAAACCCCTACCCGTATTCCTAACTCTTCTCCTTCTTCATCTTCTCTTGCTTGTAATAGAAAACCCCCCTACCTACCTCTATCTCTACCTCTTTACTCCCTCTTTCCCTACCTCTTTACTCCCTCTATCCTCGCTCTTCATCTTCTCTTACTTATAATCGAAAACCTGAAGTGCATCTTCAACGCCTTTCTAATAGCGTTCTATGGCAAGAAAACAATCACGGCTTTTTTCCTTTAATTCGCTAAATTGCCTAGAAACAGAGTGTATCTTGCATCCAAGCTGAATATATAAATAAATATTAGATAATACATACATGTATTCACATAGACACATACCTACATGCACATAAACACACAATTAGATACACATTCATACAGATTAAACGAATACTTAGTTGTACACGCATGCGTTTACAAGGACGTGATCTACATTTTATATGAATTAGTTTTACACTAAAAATATTAGTTTATTAATGGTTCAATAAGTCTGCACCAAGGCTTAAATATATACATACATATTAGATAATACATACATGTACTCATAATATAACATACCTATATGCATATAAACGAATATCTAGTTTTACATGAATGAATATATAATATAGGGACATGATCTACATATGAACTAATTATAAACTAAAAATATTAGTTAATTAATAGTATTATAAAGTTTGAATGTAATTTGCATTAAATCTTTGAAAGTACGTGAGAAATATAAACTTTCATTAAAGCCAAATCTGGGGAAAGTTTATTTCAAAATAAATAAAAGTTTAGAATAATTCCTTGTTGGGGGAAAAAATACAGAATATGCAGGAAAACTTTTGTTTAAAGTTAGGCCGATAAAGGGTCTAGTCTAATTTTTTTTATTATTTTTTTTTGGGGGGTGTGGGGGATAGAATTCGAGGCAAAGTTGAGTTTAATTTCTAGATTTTTTTTTTTATGTATAATCAATGTATTTAATTATTGCAAAAATAGTAATATTTTTTTCTAGTAAGTATTATATATATATATATATATATATATATATATATATATATATATATATATATATATATATATATATATATATATATATATATATATATATATATATATATATATATATATATATATATATATTATGTTGAAATATATATATATATATATATATACATATATATATATATATATATATATATATATATATAGTTATATAAGTTATATATATATATATATATATATATATATATATGTATATATAAATATATATATATATTTGTATATATATATATATATATATATATATATATAATATATATATATATATATATGTTTCATGGTGCAGATAAATGTTTTTGTTTTTCATATATTGTTATTATAAGATACTAGCAATAAACTTCAGTGGGAATAAACAGGATCAAAAAATGTTAAATACAAAAAAAAAAAGTTATTTAATAATATCGTACTTTTTTAAGCATCGTACGTTTGGCAGAGCCCGGGACAAAGCGACGTCTCGGGATATTTTCTGTAGCGTAAAATATCTTACCCGAAAACAAGAGAATATCTGTTACGGCAAAGTATATCCATATAGGTTTGGTCGAAATTTACTGCATCGTCGATCCATGTAGGTTAGGTTGAGTTTACTGCATCGTCGATCCATATAGGTTAGGTTGCGGTTTACAGCCATCAAAGTTCAGGTTATGATATGTTTTGTTATGCATACACAGAATCTATATATGAAAAAAAACAATACGCAGCGTATTTTACCTACAAACATTATTTTTTACGTTAGCTTGAATTCTTTCACGTATTAGCTCTAAAATCCCGTTTTTTTCTCATGCAAAATGAACGTTTTTGCTTACTTCCTTATTTATATATTATGTATAGTATTATATATATATATACTATATATATATATATATATATATATATATATATATATATATATATATATATATATATATATATATATATATATATATAGTCACCTCAAAAAAAAGTGATCGTTTCAAGGAAAATAATAAAATTACAGAACGCAAGGATTTGTTTCAGTTTATATTTGAAATATGGTATTTATATTCACTACTTAGTATTTTGTCATTTGTCTCTTGGCTTTGATGACTATTTCCAACCGTTTAGGCATGGATTTCGGCAGTGAGGTCATTTTAATTGGGGTCCATGCTTATCCAAAGAAGTTTCAGCGATTCGATAAGACGTGGATGAGGCGTCTGCTGTTGCTAGGTATTGTTTCATGTATGACCAACAGTTTTCTATCGGATTAAGGTCAGAGCTGTTCCCTGGACAGTCCAGAATGGCATTATGGAGGTATGGCAGGGAGCATTATCTTGCATAAATGATCCTCCAAACCCTTCAAATACCGCTAACTATTCATTGTAACGCTCTTAGGAAGAAAGTAAAGGTCTCCCTTACCAGTATTTAGACTGAAACAACCCCACACCATTACCTGATCTGAATAATTGACAGTCCTAACTGTGTACTTGGGATGATACCTACTAATGGAATTTGGATGCCTTACGTGTTTGGGTGTCCCCCCTGATGCACTTTTAAATGTGCTTTCATCCGAAAACATGACCTTCATCCAGTCTTCACTAGTCCAATGCCTATATTGCTTGTTGAATCGAACTCTTTTCTTTGCCATGAGCTATGTAAGCATCGGTTTCTTTGGAGGCGATGTTGGATTGTTCGTACCGACACTTCTTTCAGCAGCTGTGGATGAGTCTTCTTTAATACAGCAGCTGTAATCAAAGGGTTCGCAAGCACCTCTCTTCGCAGAAACATATCCGTCATTCGGGTAGTCAGACTCTTTCTCCCAGACCTAGGTTTTCTTTTTGAAATTACGTTGGGAGCCATTCCTCTAGCGGCAGAAACAACACGCCTTATGTTTGCTTCTCCACAGCCGGTAAGACGCATAATCTCCTTCATTAGAACACCTTCCTTCCTGAATGCAAGAATCATGGCCTTCTGAACATCTGTTAAGTGTTTAGGAATTTCTAAATATGAACTTCGAGCAATAACACAGCACACAAGAAAACTATTCAAATTTGTGAAATTCAACAGCATACGTATCCATAGCTTAAAGGAGTTCGGACATTACTGACCATGCTTAACGAGCATGTTCATTTTGACACGTGTCTACAACACTCTCAGATACATATGTGCTAATCCACTAGGCTGCTTCCTATCGTTTTAAAACGAGTCATAAAGTGACCATGTCAGAATGGTTAATTTCAAAGTGGACCGATCAAATTTCTTTTTGCTATGACAATATATATATATATATATATATATATATATATATATATATATATATATATATATATATATATATATATATATATATATATATATTAATGATTGAAACCCTTCTTTGCTTTTTCTATTTTTTTTTTATTTATAACACTTTAAAAACACTAAATAGAATCATATAGAGAAAAATAATTTCCGCCTTGTTAATTTGTTAAAGCTTGAGAAGGTCATTCCACAATGACGAAAGCTAGCTTGTATATAGTTTTTTAAAAATATGTTTTTAAGTGTTTTAAATATAAATAAATAGATTCCTAAAAGCAACGAAGGGTTTCAATCATTAATATATAAAAAAGTGATAATAGCTTTTTAGAAAATAGTATATATATATATATATATATATATATATATATATATATATATATATATATATATATATATATAGTTATATATATATATATATATATATATATATATATATATATATATATATATATATATATATATAAGAGCAGCTTTTGCCTATAGCTTGTGGATTTAAAATATCAAAAGTTAAATAAGATTTCGAAACCTATTTTCAGTCTAAGTGACGAACGATGATTGAGATTGATTGATGACTCCTTCGTTCCTCACAATTTTCTGAAGGAGGAAGAGAAGGTTGAGGGAAGAGAGAGAGAGAGAGAGAGAGAGAGAGAGAGAGAGAGAGAGAGAGAGAGAGAGAGAGGAGGAAGGGGGTGGGGGTAGGTGGGTTATAGTTAAACTTAAAAGTTAAAATATATTTTGTACATTTTTGTACCTTTGAGTAAGCCAAAAATGTTAAATAGGTTATGCGAAGTAGCGACTGGTGGTGGCTTGGAGCGATGGAGTGGTCACTCCTTACTTATAATTATAGATATTTATATTCATGCTTGACCACGATGTTATAATGCACATTATAACATCATGTTCAAGCATTAATATAATATTTATATTAATGCTTGAACACGATATTTATAATGCCCATTATTTCTAAAATTTCTATCTTTTATAAAATCGTATTCCAATAAATTTCTATCATTAGTCTCAACTGATATAACGTTAAATGTACTAAAAGGTCTAATATCAAAGGTCAAATGTCACAATAATTATACTGAAAGGTAAAATGTCACATTAAATGTACTAAAAGGTCGAATGTCAAATGTCACATTAAATATATTGAAAGGTCAAATGTCACATTAAATATGCTAAAAGTCAAATGTCAAAAGTCAAATGTCACATTAAATATACTAAAAGGTCAAATGTTAAATGACACATTAAATATACTAAAAGGTCAAATGTCAAAGGTTAAATGTACTAAAAGGTGTTTATATTGAAGTGTTCTTCAGCCAAAGACATTTTGAAGGTGCAGAATTTCATAATTTTAATAAAATGTTAACACCTTATGGGCAGTGCCCTATTAGAGGAGGGAAACTACTCTAGGCAATTACTACCTAGGATCCGGACGAGGGATTGAACCCGAGCCCAGTGCCATAAATATATCTCAAAGAAAATGTGGTACAAATAATAATAATAATAATAATAATAATAATAATAATAATAACAATATTAATATTAATAATAATATTAAATACACACATTACTACTACTACTAATAATAATAATAATAATAATAATAATAATAATAATAATAATAATAATAATAATAATAATAATAAAAATAATAAAACAATAACTAAGACAATAATAATATTGTTACATAATAA
>JABUQX010115887.1:10000-37510 GCA_015478945.1 Trachelipus rathkii | reverse complement strand
TTAGGTATACATAATTAATACAAAATATTATATTCACTGAATTGAAATTTTTAATTTATATTAAGTTAGGACTAATTTTATGTTGTTTAATAAATAAATATTATTTATAAGATACGATATTCTATAAAGTTCATTATTAAGTTTATCCTTATGATAATTTATTAAGAGGCGAAAATGATTAGATGGAAATCTTATTCAGAATTTAAATATTATATGTATCTTTGTATTATTATTAATATGTAAGCATAACAATGTTGCGTTGCTATGGTTACATCTTTTTTTATTCGTTTGCACATGATGATTCAGTCGAAAGGGATAGTGTCTTTTAAAGTTATTTCACTATACCTATATATATTATAAATTTATGTTGCACCGACGCATTGGAACCACAGGTAAATACCCACCCCTCACTCATCCTCTGTGTCAGGTATTACAGATATTATATATATCTAAAGGTAATTATAATTTAATTAATTATGAACAAGATAATATACGTTATATGCAAATTAGTCATCTCAGGAAATAAATTGATAAAATATATAAATTAGAATTTCATAAAGAATATTGTATATTTTAAGCTAATAATATGCGAAAATATTGACTGTTATATATATTTATGGCATACTACAATATTTTTAAAATGGGATTATTTTTGATTTTAATATATATATCTGGATAGTGGATGATATTAATAAGCTTTGGAAAACTTTAAATATCATTTATGAAAAATAAATCATCAAAGTTAATTATATATATTGTCTTGTTATCTGACTTTGAATCTACAGTTTTCAATTTTATGATAGAAATTGTCTATAGATTGTGTTGTTTGGTATTTCATTTCTATATATAATTATATTAATAAGGGTGAATCTGATAAATATATATAAGGAAAATCTAAATAAGACTATATATTCATATAATAAACAAATTAATTTAATAATTTCCTATTATAACGTGAAGATATTGAACAAATAAATGCAAATATTGAGTGTTGGAAAATATAAGTATATATATAATTATTGTAAACCATATATGTTATATATATAGCAACGTACATTATTTATATATATATATATTACCGTCATATAAACAAAGTACATAATTAATTAATTACTTAGTGAATAATATATAAAAATGATTATCCCTATCTTCATTTTTCACCTCTAAAATCACAAGTGAAACTTAATCAGATAATATTAGAAGCTTATATAAATATTTAATCAAACATAATTATTTCCTAAACTATAATATTCTATTACAGTATGATAATTTTCTTTAGTTACTATTGTAACCAAACTTAATACATATACAAGTTTATTTCGAATCTCACACTATTAATAATAGAAAAAATGCTTATTCACTGGGCAAAGTACATTGGAAATCATTCTATCAATACCATAGGTTTCATATATATAAATTAATATATTTTTTAGTTGTTTTTTTGATGTTCTCCTTGTTGCATCGTCTCGCATAATTCAGATCTTTTATTTAAGTAAAAAAAATTTGTAAAAAATCTCTCAAATTCATGTCATTCTTTCTTGCTCCGAAGAGCCAACATGTAATTGTAGGACGAAACGTCAGGCATAGTCATTTTTAATCTTAGTGTGATTGTTTTTTTATAAACTATCCCTCACCCCTATATTTTTCTTATTAAATAATATAATGCTAAGTTTAAATTAATATTATCACATATATATATATATATATTTAATTAAATTAATATAATATCATATATATATTTATATATATTATTATATATATATATATTATATATATTAATAGTATATATATAATATATATTATATTATATATCTAATATATTATTAATAATGAATATATTTATAATATATATATATATATATATATATTATTAATATGGTTAGCCTCTCCGAAAGCATCAGCATTCTAAACTAAAAACTCTAATATATAACAGCTACTGGATAATAAATAATAATCAATTATTTAATTTAATTTACAGTGAGACATTATTATTATTTATCTCTCATGAATAATATTATATAAAATAATAAAAAAAAATTAACGCTTTTGTAAATTTATAAATATAGTTAATAAATGTGATTCTGAAATAAACTTGTTTAATAGTAATAATTACCCGTTTTACTGAAGAATTAATCGGAATGAAACTCGAGTATGTCTCCGATGTAGTAAAGCTACGCAAAGGGTCACAATGTTATGAAATTTTTTATCTATTTACCTTATTATAAATTTAAAAGTGATATTATCCCACGGGTAATAACTAAAGAACGCATGGATATATATTAATCGGTAGTTATCTCTCAGCTCATACCGGATGAGATCTTCGTCCCCCCTCTCTGTCCTCTCGTCGGCTCGAACCCTCCCTAAAAAGGCGCATATAAAATAAATGAAAAAATAACATTTTCTCCAAATTTATAAAATTTTTATAATTTTAATCTGTTTATTGGCAACTATCTATATTGCTCATCGTTGATAAGTAAAATATGTCGGAGTATCTCTCAAGCTCAATCACACTGTACTGACTCACTCATGCCTAGTCACATGCTAACGATAGCATCTACTAGGTATATACAAAGGTCATTATAATACAATATATTAGTATTAGAAACTCGATCAGTATTCCTTATATCTAAAGGTTTCATATCTCATAGTTAACTGCTCTCGATATCTTCTATTACCTGTAGTTTTTGTAGCTCAAATATAATATTTGTCTAGCTCATGACATAGAATGAACTAAAATAACGGCAGGTGATACTCATATAAATATAAAATTAAAAATAATTGAATAACAAAAAGTATAAAATTTTTCTCAAATATATTAAAAAGGTGATGTATCATGTCTCTGCTCAAATACGTAAATATAGCGTAACCGATTGTGATGTATGGTGCCGTGTTTGTATATAAATTTATATATTAAATAACTATAATTGTTGGCCTTTGCATCTTTAGTTGAATTTTTGATGTGTACCCGTCAGGCCAAGAAAGTTTACCCATTCTCCTTTATGTATATGATAATATATTTGAGTCCCTTTATTATATTAAGCTTTAATTATAATATATTATTAATATAATATTATATATTATATATATATATATATTATATAATTAATTATAGTATTATTTACTATATATATGCCCTTAATATTTCTGTTAGCTCACTCTAAATGGTCATGTGTTTTGTAAATTTTTTTGTTTGTTATTTTTTTTTAATATTAATTTAGCTATCTATTTAGATAACCATAAACAATTAGGAATTTCTCAGTATAGGTAACGGCTGATTCATTAATAAATGTCGATAAATGATATTTTAATACCTAGAGATTTTTTAAAAGATCAGACAGGAAGTGTGATAGAGAATAAGTTTGTTTTAAAAAAGATGAAAGAGATTATCTCGAAGAGAGTACGACAGCTTACAGAAAAGAGAAGAAGAACCGACAAGAAATGTGAACGAATTGTGGAGATACAAGACGATATGAGAGAGAGCTTTTACAAAAATGCTATAAAAAAAAAACATTTTTTTCTTAAAAGTGAGTAAGAATATCTCAAAAGGGATGAGTGTAAAAAGAGAGAAACAGACGAAGACTAGATACAGAAGAATAACGCGAGGATACGAATATTGAGAAAATCAGCGTATAAGCTGATGAATTGAGACAGAAGAGTATGTAAGAGAGAGAGCCAAAATAATAATACCGATAAAATATAGGTAAAATAGTGGCTGTGGTAAGTACGGCAGGTGCTCAAGCCAGTATTACGTAGTAGACGAGGTAAGGGACAGTTTATTTCCATACCCCGTAGGGGAGGGCGAAGGAACCCCCGGACGACACCCAAATACCAAAGCAGATATAGGTGAGTTCCGGAGACTCATCCTTCCACCGGATAGTAGGGTGAGAGGATATAAATAGTTCCTAATACCCTCGTCGTTCCCCCTGATTTAAGCGTAATAAGAGACCTCACCGCTTAGCCATCTTATTATGTTATACCCTTTCGTGGTACAATTCTCTTTAGTTAAAATATATATAAAAAAATAATTATTAAAGTTACGGATCCGTAAAACGTAACTGGTCCTATTATTATTTTTTAATCATGTGTCTCACGTTAACCACTAAATTCATTTGTAGCGTATATCTAGTATATATATTTAAGTAATGAAATATATTATTAAAATATAAATAAAAACATAAAATTAAATAATTCAAATACTAACCTATATAGTATTGTGTAAAATAGAAAAGGTCCTATATATAATATTATATTATATTAAAATTAATATATATATATTATATTAATATATATAATATATATATAATTAATATATATATATATAATTAATATTAATTTATATATAATATATATATATTATAATTATATAATATATATATAATATTATTATTTATATATATTTTATTAATTTATAATATATATATATAATATATATATATATATATATCAAGTAAGTACTATTATATATATATATAGTGGTGTGTATGGGCGCGCCTATAATTTTTTGGTGCGCCTGCGCTTCTATGCATCCTATGCCGCCTAGACTTATAGATTGCGCTTAGCGCCTGATGCTGACTCATATATTTTTGGTACACATCAATGACGTTACTTAAGCGCCTTATGCGCCTATGCGCTCTATTGCTGCCTACGACTCTTTCGCCGGCTGGTGGATGTTCGCTAAATTATATTTGCAAAGTGATAATCATTATAGTGCTCATAGATAAAATATATAAGACATGCTATTTATAAGGGAAGAAAAACACATCTATATTAATTATTATATATGTATAATTTATAAATATACATCTCACGTTAAACTAAGTATCTACACGTCTCATTTTCCTTCCTCCAATGTCTCACTTATGTGATCCATTGATTTTCCCTCAGGATGGTATCATGCATCTCGATGCTGACTGCAGAATGATGTAAATATTCAGTAAGCCATATGTTGACCAATTTATATTGTAGTTTAAGAACTACTGAATACCTAATATTATATATTATATATATATTATATTATATTATATATATATATATTATTATAATGTAAATATATATATTATATTAATTATATATATATATATATTTTAATATATATTATAATAATTAATAATAATAATATATTAATTATAATATATATATATATATATATAATATATATATATATATATATATATATATATATATATATATATTATATATATATATATTATATTATATATATATATATATATAATATATTATAAATATATATATTATATTATGAGATAATATAATATTAAAGATTTTTACAGTAATTTGGTTTAAAAAAAACAAGTTTCATTATAATATTTGGATAAGAATGATATCAAAATAAATGCTTGTGTTTCACTGTACATAGGCGCGGCTATATAGGGGCGCACAGAATCATGCTTGTGTCGCCTTTGTCTTATAGTGTCTCGCTCAATATATATTACTTTTAAATAAAAATGTTAGCCGCCTTAATGTGCCTACTTATTTAGCGCTCTCTACGAATTGATAAGTGTCTACCAATTAGGCGCAATAGTGCGTACAACGGTGGCGCAACGCCCAGCTCTGATTATATATATATATATTATATATAATAATATATTAATATATATATATATATATATTATATAATAATATTATATTTATAATATAGTATATTATATATATTATATATTATATATATATATATATTATATAATATTAGTATATATATATAATTACATTAATATATATTAATATAATATTAATATTATATATATTAAATATAATATATATATAATATATATAATAATAATATAATATATATATATTATATAATTATATATAATATATATATATATAATATATATTATATATTAATATATATATATTAAATATGATATTATATTAATATATATATATAATATAATAATTTATATATTATATTTTAATCATATATTAATAATATATATATATTATTATTATTTATATATATATTTATATATATATATAATAATATAATATTATATTAATATATATTATATTAATATATATATATATTAATATATATATCATATATATAATTGGATATATATATTAATAATAATTATAATATAATAATATATATTATATTATATAATATATTATATATATATATATATATAATATATTATATATATATAATATATTAATATATATATATATATATTATATAATATATAATATATATATAGTATTAATTTAATATATATATATTAATAGAATATTAATAATATTATATATATTATATATATTAATATTAATAAAAATATTAAATATTATGTATATATATGCTTATATGTATAATGACCTATTTTAAAGATATAATCCCGGAAATAAACCTCCATTATACTTCCTACTTAATACATAAAAACCGTTTAATAGTTATATTTAATTTGGGTAATCAGCCCATCCTGTTTTTTACATTTATAAATAAAATGTAAATATAAAATAATAATTAAAATAAATATATATAAATAATAAATAATAATAATAAATAATAAATAATATATATAATAATAATAATATAATAATAATAATAATTTATAATAATATAAATAATATATAATATATATAATTAAAATAATATAATAATTAATATAATTAAATATAATTAATTATAAAAATTAATAATAATAATTATATATATATAATATATAATATAATAATAAATTATAAATTATAAATTAATAAAATAATAATAATAATGATAATTAATCTAATAAAATAATATATAATAATATAATTATATATATATAATAATAATTAATATTTATAATAATAATTAAATAATAATAAATTAATAATAATAATTATAATAATATATAATATCATAAATATATAATAATAATAATAATAATAATAATTAATATAATATTAATAGATAAATAATACTAATAATTATAATAAAATGAAGGGTGAGTTAAATATCTATATTGTCATTATAATAATTCTCTCATTGATATATTTATTTTTATATAGTACATTACATAATTTATAAAGTTAAACTTAATATAATTTTCATATACACTCTAATATAATTATGTACTTTATATATAATACTCTATTAACAATATATTCATGAAATACTTCTTCAAGAAATACTCCATTTAAAAATATTAAATATACAAAATTGTCATATATATTCATATTTCATATATATATATATTATATCCTCCCTATATCTAATATTTACAATAATAGTTCATACATCCATACATCCTCTTCAAATAATATATAATAGTCCAAATCTCTTAATTCAAGGTTCAGTTTATGGGTCCAACTCTATGTCTTTGCTCAAATTATCTTATTTATAATATATAACTAGTGTATTCTTCTACATAAATATGTTTTTCCATTATAATATCTTTACACTAATAATCGCATCATATATAAATATACTCTTTAAGAAAACTTTTACATGAAATCTTATAATTTAATTAACTAATAATATTTAAATTAATATTAAACTATCTCAATGTATATATATTAATATTTAATAATTCTATCACTCATGTGTATTATTGTGTTTACACCAATATATTTTATAATTTTTTATTAGATAATATTTACTGATTATATACGCAATATATTTATCTATATCTCATAGTTTATCTATTAATTATGTCATCAGTAATATTATTAATCTCATTCATTCATGAGAAGTCAAATTACTCATAGCATTTATTATTTATATAAAATAGTAACATTAATGACATCCTCTTAGGTTTTCAGTAGTCCATATAATCCTCAATCAATCTATTGTCTAAATCCTACGATGTCAATGTAATAATAGTCCCAAGATACTCAAATTTTATCAATCATTATTATTTTAATAATATTAATAATATTAATATCTGTTGTAATATTAGTTCGCCATTATGGGATTTATGATTTAATACAGCTCTCATTAATTATACTCTCAATCAGTGATGGAAATGGCACTTAATATATCTCAATAATAATAATTATTACTAATAACTCTCTAGTCAGTTCATGAGACATAATGTTATAAAACATAAATACCTTAGCAAAAATATATAGTGTTGGTCTTGAATTTTAATAATGCATAATCCCCATTATTAAATAAATTACAAATATAAAATTATTTTAAAAATTAATATCACAATCTATTTATATAAAACATTAATCTTCTCAAAATTAATATATATATATCTATTAACTATACCAAAATTAATTGTGTCAAACTAAATTCTTATTTTATTTTTATTATCTCAGTATAATTTTACTTCTCACTATTTATTCGATTTCTCTCACCTATATATTTGGCTATTCCTTTATCACCGTATATCTACTTTATATACCTTAAATACTTTTCTAATCCTATTACCTTAAATATAACCTTTTAACCTAAGGAGTGTTGTTTTAACTCTTCGAGTAATATTTTCTCCTACATATATACTAATTCTTATTCTGCTCTTATCCTAATTTTTATATCTCTAGAGTTGGATTATTACTGTCGTGATTAAGTTTACGTATATTAATATATTAATTAAATTTTTTTCTCAGTATCATTATATCTCAGTTTTAATTATTCACATTATTTAATAATATATTATTCAATAATATTTGTGATGTATTCTCGTACTATTTCCGTTACTTCCGTATACTACTCTCGACATTATTCACTATAGTCAGTGGGACAAAATAATGCGTAGACTTGGCTTTTCATAAATTCACTCTTAATAATAACAATAATATTCTTGAATACTTCCGATTCATTCTCTATTGTACTTCCGACACTCCAGGGCAAGTTATCTATATATTTATCAAATATTCGACTCATGACTCTTAGATTATATTTAGATGTTATCTTATTTATCTGTGATTTTACAAGTAAAATTATTTAACTATATTTTTTGTGTTTACAATACTCAGATTTACCTATTATATTTCAGTTACATAAACATTGTTGTGTGAGAATAATTAAATAAATGAAATATACTCTCAACTTTAATCCACATGATCTCCTCATATAACTCAAATATGTGCAAATGAATAATTATCTCCCTGAGTTTACTTATAATTAACTCTCATTCGTAAAGACATAAATAAATATGTCAATGGATCTATTTCATACACAATGTGTGACAAACATATTTATATTTGTTTCTCAGTTGTAAACTTATTTAATTATAGTAATTGTCTAAATTATATTATTATAATGTGCATAATAATTATTTATTATATTTAGTATCCTCTCATATAACATGACTTCATATTACAATTATTATATTAACAGTTTAATATGTTTCTCCTTTTTCTCTACGAACTTGCTTCTCGATTTCATTACTCCTAAATAATCGAATAAACATTAATAGCACTCACATTAAGATAATATATTTAGAGATCGAGCATTAATAATCACATAATAGAAAGCTTTGATGGAGAACGTCCATCATAGCATTAGTATATGAGCTAAATAATTACTGATAACTAATGAGAGTAATTAATGTGCCATAATGAATAAATAGATAGATAAAATAATCATATTTATATAATAATGTAATATAATAATAATGATAATAATATAAATATTTGAAGTAAATATAAGTTAGGGGTAACAATAACTATTTGAAAAGTTGTAATAAATAAAATTCCAGATTCAAACTACAATAATTAAAAATATATTACAACTTGCAATAATTACAATAATAAAATAAAATGAGATATAATAATAATAATGGAAGATTAAAATTAAATTTATTTTGGCAAGAAAATATAATTAAGATAATAGTACATAGTAATAGATAAATAAATAAATAATAATAGATATATATGAGCAATAAATCAATAGTGCCAAAATCAATTAAAGGTCACTATTATTTTATTTTAGCAAATGATAAAAGTAATAAAATGAGAAAGTGATGAATAGAGAAGTGAAGAACGAAAACACTGAATATTTTTATTAATATCAATCCTTTAAGAATAAATATCCTAATAGCACTCTCACTAGTTTAAACGACGTAAGTATCCTGCCTATGACAGATTAGAATAAACCATATATATATATAAGCTGACTTTTTGTAATAATAATAATTATAAAAGCAATATACAATCGCGAATATATCTCGCTTCTCCCTTTAGGGATTCATTGATAATACAGTAGATTGTATTATTATTATAATAAATTAATTCAATATATGTCTCTCGTGCAAGTGAGCATTGGTATAAATCATCGCTTTCGTAGGTAATGTTACTATATATATGTTATTATTTATATTATTATAAATAAATGTTGAAAAAAATTATAGTGAATAATATATTTACAACTGGTTAAGTTATATTAAGTTAAGTTATATTATATATAAAATATGTGAACATTATTGCATTATAATATTATTTGAAATATAAATAATCTATTTTTTGCTCAATATATATATGATATAAAAAAATAATAAAACTACATTTATATTATTATTAATGCTACAGTATATGTTACTCAGCAAAAGATTTCCTGTGTTAAGTATGGTATATGACGAACTGCCAATATAAATTAATAACACAAAACAAACAAACTCCTCAGACAAATTTTCATCCTTGCTTACGAGAGATATTACCAAATGATAAACCTGATGCTTGATACTCCGTGCTCGAACAGTAACTTTTCCACATCGAATGAATTGCATATCCTCAATATCCGATACTCATGTGAATTATCAACCGACTTGAAATATGATTCTCTCAGATCACTACACGCTGGTACATAGTCTGAAATATTTCCACTAAATTGCTAAACCATTGAGGCTTACGTTATCAAACTATAATAAGACATATAGTACTGCCGAACTAACTATAATTCTAGGCAGCGTTTCAGTATTGATTTGTATGAATCATTTTAGCTTCATAATGAGATGCTTACCGGTTCTTGATACGATGTGCACGAGTGAAAACGGTATAGTAGACTGTTCAAGGGCGAAAGACGTGCCTTGTATATGCTGGCGGGAAATCGTCCTTTATAACACTCCTGGATGCAAGCCAGAGAACGATATTACTATCTATAATGCGAAGTCTGATTGTCACGTTGTTAGTCCCTTCCAAAAATAAAAAAGACTCACCATCTCCACTCAGATGATATTTTACTTTCTATGAATACAATACCAGGTATGATCAAGAACTTTATATATTATAATTGAAGCTTGTACCATCATACAGCAACCTGATCGTTAAACATTTAAAGAAAAAGGAAGTTATAACTCAACTAACTCAGAAATTGCAAATGGATAAACGGAGATTGTCTCGATATGCACGAATCGGATGGTTACCAAAACATCACCAACCTTGGAGCTACATACTATGTTTGACCGTGACTAACAATGTGCTCATGATCACAAGAACTAGCGAAAACAAAAGGTACTTAATCAGAAATCTTGAATCATAGACACATACCTCCGCTTCGACGATATAATTTAATCTTATTCAAGGGTGAATACAACAGGAGACGAAAACCCTGCTCGCTTACGTACCACACACTCCCCTCCTTTGCCTACTCTGATTTTTTAGGAGAAAGCATAGATCCTACTATACTCAGCAAAACCACTTCCAAATTATACAAACTCAAATAGGTTGAATGTTCAGACGACAAGCTACGTTCTTTCATTGTTCTATTAAGATTCACATACGTGAAACTTTAAGGCTTTGCATAACTAAGCATCTCTTGCTTTTAGAGACAATCTATCACATTTCATATGTTAAACTATATAGCTCGAGCGAGATAACAGATATGAGTCTCTTCACAGGACACCCATACACTTCACAGAAGAACCAACAGGAAACGAATAAATAGGTATACTTGTGTCATATGCAACGTGATGTGTGGATCACGTATTTCTTTGCAAGACATAATGGTATAACAAAGAATCTATCCGTGGTCTTAAAATACCTCTTCCTTAGTTTTTCAGGAGCATACAACCTATGTTACATCACCATATGAGATATAACTGGTAATCTCGCAAAAATCCGAGAGACTTCGTATGCTGACGCCGGTGATTATAAGTGTATAATATTCATCTGAAATCATGTTATTTACATCTCTACATTAAAACTCTCTCAGGATTTGTTTGATACTATTGGTAATATAATAAAAACCCTTTACAAAATTATGTAATCATAGATAAACAGTGTAAAAATAATGTCAGAACTTCGCATAAGATTTTGTCTTCTTTCTCGATATAGATATCAACAGATAGACTAACTCATCAGTACCACTAATGCGAACGGCATGCAAAACTCTCACCGTACCTTAACCTCTATTAGAAAACCTAATCCACTCACCAACACCATAACACACTTCACCAAGAGAAATCAGACTATTATGCCCACATAAAGATCCAAATTAATTCTAAAACTATGCGATATTATAATGTGATGTAGTTACAACAGTTTATACTCGCTTGGGTGCCGACAGTACATCAACGGAGATCGATCTATGTTAACGATTACTCAATATTTAACTGCTCACTGTTAAGTATTAGGGGACTGCTATAAGTCGATACTAAATTAATATATTGTACTGATTATATCTAACTCGATAAGATAAGATTTAGTCGGACAGGGTCATATCATAAATATACATCTCTTACCAGTCTCACAGCAAAATTCTTTGAACATTTTATCAATACGTATACTATTGGTCAATCAACTATTAGTAATATTTCTAAACACTTCACATATAATTTAATATTAGGATACGTTAAAGTCCAGAATAACTGAAAAATTGCGGAGGTACCTTACTTAACATCAAAAATACTTACTCAAAACCAGACCATTACATAAAATTTATATATTGTATTATTTTCTTTAACCTGATATCATTATGATTTATACTTATATATAAAATATTATTATATATATATCTCAATTATTTAAATTAAAAGACTCATTCGCTACAAGAATTAAATCCATACTGAAGATATAATCCTAGGGCTTACGTCTGAAACGCTTACCGGGATAATCTAATTGAATAATAAATATATATCTTCTTCTCTGTATTATTATATTTCAAGATTTATTTTAAGGTAAAATTTAATAAATTATGTGCAAAATAATATAAATATTTATGAACGTTGGATAAATAATAAAATCAGATAATACTTGATAATAATAATATTATATAATAAATTAATAATAATAATATTAATTAATAAATAATAATATATATAAAATAATAATAATAATAATAATAATATTATTATAATAATAATAATAATAATAATAATAATAATAATAATTATAATAAATAATTAAATAATAATAATAATTATACAATTATATATAGTTCTATGCTAAATTTTCTGATTCTACTGAGACTTACCGACTCCACTTTACCATGTGTTCTCTACTTCAATTAAGAAATCCGTTGGAACCAACATTGATCACTAACTATGAATCCAATATTGTCACTTCTGTTTTGTCCTAAAAACATTATGACAGATAGGTCTCGTTCCTAAGAAAACAAGCTATTTCTTAACGGATCTAATTAGAGCCCTAATTGTACTTAGCGTTGTTAATACTCTCCTCTATTGTGTATAAATGATCTTTTCAATAGTAAATGGGCGATTTATTCGATCTGTATTTACTTAACCAGTCTGATAGTGAAAGGAATATTACATATTAATGTCCCCTTTTGTCTCGGTTCCACAGATAACGATTGACAGACACGGGATATATATAACCATACTCTCAGTGATATCGAAGTTCTGGAACAGATCAATTATATTAACTAGTACTCATAATAACTAGATCAAACTTGAAGGTTTTGTTTTAATTAAGTCTAGGTTTATCAGGCGATGGATTCATATTGAAGAGGCCTCTCGAAAAAACATAGTGAAATACTTGTTGAGTGTATTATTGAGTGACCGAAGCATAATTAAACGATATTTAGGTAGGCTGTATATATAAGTAATAACGAGATAAAAGTTCAATTTAGTGATAAAGGGGATCTGTCGTCATAAACACTCTCCATAAAGACAGAAAAGTGGGTAAGTGTGTAATATAGCCTTTTTGTGAAATTAACTTTTTTCATAATTGGCTCACTGTGAAGCAGGTCTCATGGACATCTACCCGGATATATAAAAGAGGACTATATACCTACTCCATATATTGTAAACAAGACTTATAAAGATGTCCCTGAAGGAGGAAGCATATACACACATGTGAGTAAGGATGGATGATCATGGTCTTAACTAGTATTCAGAGTACATATCAGTGCATTCTTGCGAGCGGCTAGTGATAAAGTGTGTGTATTGTATTTTATATCCTTTTAGTGTATTGAGACTCTCTGCTCTTCCATGTGGAATACTACGGAATTCTGAAGTTTAAATAGTATAGATTTATTATACAAAAAAATTAATCAATTAATTGTAATTTGTAATCATTTCTCACTATCTTTAATTCATCTCTCGACATATACTAATAGCATAATTAAACTTTTTACAAACATGAAATATATAATGTTTTATGTCTAAGTTTTAATTCCTATAATTATTTTGATGTGTAGGGAATTGTCTTCTTGGTCAGTTTCTTTTAATCTCTGATGTCAGATCTTATAATATGTAATTATGATAAATAGCTAATATCTACCTTTCCAATGTAATGTCACTGCTATTAGTTCTTGTACATTTTTGTTTTCTAATATGCATGAAAAAAATTTATTTTCTTATTGTTGATAAAATATATTATGAAAAAATAATCTGATTCTAGCGAAACGGTGATAATATTATTAGTGAGGTAGATGCGTCTCATATTGTGTCGTTGAACTGTAATATATACACCATTATTTAATTATATAAAGCAAATACTCCTGATATTCACCCTATTCCCAGGTACTCTTACGAAATATTGTTAGTTAACTCACTCTCTAACGGGGTTTAACCTTCTACTCGCTTTTCCGTGAAAATTTTCTCTTTATAAAGGTGAGACAATTAAATTTGTGTTACTATTATTCAATTACATCTTAAGATATTTCAAGCATAGCTTAATTATATATATAATTTAATAAGTCTCGTTGCTTGTTTGTACGTATCTAGCTGATGTGACATCGCGTGAGCGATCTCACTCTTTATTATACTTCAATCATTGAGGAGAGGAGAGAGAAAAACCATATGATTTAGATATAATATCTAGATATTTATGTAATCGTTTGTGTTTAATGTGTTATAAATTACCTTTTTCTAGTTTTTACTCTTTAAGATATCGAGGATATAACTCTGTAATAAAGTTATTGACGGACTATTTCCTTTTGTATCTTGAAGCCCCTATTCTTTTATATGTGTTATATTATCATAATTGAACCCCCTATCTCCCCCCTCCAGAAAACAGAAAAATACTTATATATGTATCCGTTGCATCTGTTCGGCGTTTTATGCTAATGATTAAATTTTAATGGAAGTGAATGCGTTGTGTTAATGATGCGAAGATATGATTATCCCATCAAACTCTCTTTAGTGATCACAACAGGAATGGATCTAATAACCCCACAACCTTAATTATAAAATTACATAACACATCTATTACTATAATGCTGCTTATTATTCTAAGTATTATATGGAGTATGAATACTATATCGTATAGATTACTAACCATCTTATTGATTATTATGCAACACTCATTATCTCAGTATAATATTTAAACATTCATATTTTCATCGCTTCTTTCAATAAACTTTGTTTCTATCTGGCATGCACCTTCGACTATATTTCTCCTCTAAAAGGACTCCGGTTCACCATACCGGGATCGGTGAAGTTCGTCCACGCCTCTACGATCGAGGCACACTAAACACCTAAAACCTTTGGGGGCATCTTTCAATTTGGATCTTTGATAGAGTGTGGTGTTGTGTGAGTGTTTATATCTCGTCACGCATCATACCTCTCCCTGCATATATGTCTGTGTTTATCGACGTTCTACTCCTTCATACATATTATGTGACTAAACTCATCCATATAATATAATAATTATATATGATCAAATATTATATTAATGCTAATAATTGCCAAAAGATATCTCACCATCTCAAATCTTTACTATTGAATGAATAGTATTTATCAGAGTAATATAGTTATATATTGAATGGTGTAGGAACCTATTTTTGAAGTGAAATATGTATTGCTAGACAAATCATGATGGTTAGATTTAAAATTTTGATATATAATAATATATATATATATTATATAGTTATATTATAATATAATATTTATATATATAGGTATAACACCAAAATATAACAACTTATATATACTCTAATTATGATCCATCACATCTCTCCTTTCTAATTAATTTTTCACCCTATCATGAATTTGCCAAAGCACATTTAAAGTTGATCCTTAATACTCTCGAATCGAATATACACGGAGTTTTATAAGCAATATATAAAGATACTGCAAACCTAATTAGGTATGCAGTAATAATATTGCCAACTCCTCATAAAAGATAACTAAGTATTAATTATAAATATATATTATATAAATATATTGCTATTATATAATATTTATTATTATTATTATATAATTATATTTATATATTAATATTAATAATATATATTATGATAAATTATATATATATCTCTAATATATTATAATAATATTATTATTATTAATATAGTAAATTTTAATACCCAGTGAAGTATATTTATTTTAATTATTATTAAATTATTTATATTTAATTAATATATTAATTGTTATTATATCTATTATATTATTATTAATATTATTATATCAACGTGATGTGTGAATTTTTATATATATTTATACTTATTATAATTATAATTTTACGTGTTGTTCTTTGTTGTTTGATTATATGTTTTGTGTTAGCTGTATATGTCATTTGATTACTGAAGACACACACATATATAGACACGTTTCTACACATACACATTTATCTACACACGTGACTTAATGTCGCGAATTTTTATTTTTACTTTTATTTATAGTTTTTTCACGTATTATAGTACCGGTTATGGTACCTACACTTTATCTTATAGTTGTATCATATTGTATCTTGTGAAACTATCACACATAGACACATACACACACCATAACATTATTCTAATACGATCACACATAACGTAACATAAAAAAAATATATTGACCCTATGATCAGTGAGTGGTGGATTTTTTGTATATATATATATATATGTTATTTTTTTTATTGAATAATTGATATATATATATATACTAATATATATATATTATTATATATGTATGTTAGATTGTTATTGTTTTTTTGAATCTTGCTAGATCATATATACCTACTCTCTACCAATCATATATACATCAACCACAGTTTCACTCACACACATATATCAGTAAACACCCTAATTGTATGTGATTGAATTTTATATTAATATCTTTCATTGTGTATATAGTATAGATATGTATATATATTATTTCTTCGCATAATATTTAGGTGTTGTTTTTGTATATATTGTTTTAGTGACTCGCAGTCATACACACTATCACCACATATAATCTACACACACAGTGTATATATATATATATTATATTTATATATATATATATATATATATATATATATATAATATATATATATATATATTATATATATATATTATTATTATATATATATATATAACAGTATATATATATAATGGGGTATTGATTCTTGTTGTGGTGTTATGTTTCTTGGTGAATAACCTAGAACATTGCATTGTGGACAAGAACCAATACTTGGGGGATTTCTCAATACTGGATCATAACATCCGTATGTGGATTTTGTCACATACCGAAATTCTTTTAATTTTTCTTTTTATCCCCTCATTTATCGAATTATCTAGCCTTTTCAATCCTCCTCCCTTCACATTTTCTATCCTATTCTTTTTTTTTTAAATTTCCATCAAATTCTCACACAGTACCCAATATCGTATTATTACCACCCACTGCTCATGCTCCGTAAATATTGTTCGCATCTATGTGTTTTCTTCTCTCTAATTTTGCTATTGATCCTTGAGTGTGTTCTTTTTGTTATTTTGAACTCTGCTCGAGTGCTCCTACACTACAAGCCTCCACACACATCACATAGCCACACACTAGGAGCTTTCCCACACATTTTCATCCCCACGACACACCCATGTTATGCTGTAATTATTTTTTCGAATTTTTGTATTGTGTGTGTTTTATGTTGTAAATATAGATAATTGTGGGTTCGTTTTCACGTCCTGTTGTTCCCTTAGTCATCCGTGCCAGTCATCCAACTCTGACTACGAGTACAGCGAACACAGCAGTTTCACAACCATAACATCTCAGCGCAAAACAGGCGCATGCTCATTGGTCCCGTGTTAAGTGGATTTTTCGAATTTATAGTTCTGTTGGTGGTTTATATTTTGAATATAGAAGTTGTTGTGATTTAGGTGTTTTATGTTGGTTAGAGCTCTGCAGAGTCACAGTGAGCTACACGTCACAGCGATATCCAACACCCTAGGGACAGTTTGCGAGCGTACACACTACGCAAACACCCACCTGGTGAGTGTGTGTATACTAGATTTTTGCTCCTTCTCGTATTTTTGGCTCTGACATACTCTCAAGGTAGTTCTGTACTGTTATTTATCTGTTGTGGGAGCGTCTGCTCACCTCGGAAATAGCTATGTCGTGTAGCAGCTACGTATACACTACACTCCAGTGTCACTACAGTCAGGGAGAACGAAGGACCTATCACTGCTTGTTGTAAAATAATACTAGTCTTTCGTATTCCATTTTTCTTCATCTTTATGACAATTTGTTTTGTAAGTTTATTTGTTATGACATACTTGCTCTCAATCATAGGATATACAACGAGCATCATCATCGGACCATATTCTCACTATTCAGTTTTCAATCACAGAACTTGAGAGATACTCTATTACAACAGTAATGAACTGTATGTGTATTATAATATAATCTCTACAGAGTCTTTTTATGACAACAACCATTATTGCGCCGCGTCTCGATCTCGCTGTGGTTCACAGTCTCCGTTAATCACTCTCTGCCCTCCTGCAGTCATTACACACTCACACATACACACACGGACAGTTCTCTCTACACATTATACTCTAAACATCCAAGTGTAATGATAAGTATTGTTCGGTTTATTTTATTTTCTGAAATACTTCGGTGTCATATGTGTATTGATTCCTCTGACTCTACAAGTGCCATTAACCTCACTATTGACCACACGAGTCTCCGTACACGACACACGAGTGGATACTGAAACAACATGTCATGCTGTAAGTATATTTTCGATTCCATGTTTGTTGCTGCAATTTACGGTGGTTCGGTAATTGTAGAGTCTGATATTCTTCGACTCGAATGACAGTGCACTGAGCGAGCACTCGACACCCACACCACACGCTCCTCCACCATACACAACATCGTCATGTGGTGCTAATATTTTTCGAGTTTTTTTTGAAATTTGTGTTGTTATGTGTTTTTGATCTCTACTCACATGACACATCTTCACCATCATACATCACACACTCAGTTTCACAACACACACTATCCATGTATGCAGTAATATTTTTTCGCATATCTTTTGTCTTTCTGTACATACCTCTCTCAGGTGAGAGTTACTCTGATTATGTGTGATTACACATCATTCCCTGTCCATAATAGCATCAACATCCACAGTACTACGCGAGCACCACCGCCCCCTTAGTGCATTATCTTTCTCATAAATTCATCCTCTTTATCTATTGGTAGCTCAAACATCTCTTATCTTTGTGTATTTATGGTGTCTGTGTTTAACTTGGTCTTTCGCGTGCTCTTTATGCAACACATAGCACAGACAACGAACAATACGAGTACATATCATAAATAAACGTGTAACCCCGTGTACTATTTGTGCTCGCATCGCCTCTAATTCTTTCTCAAGAATGTGAAAATTAGAATAATTTGTTGGGTAGTCTCCCTCTACCTATTGACTACCTCCAAAATATCAAATTCCACCCAACGGTGATGGATGACTGCACTCACCTTGAGCCTTCATTCTGATGTCTCGTCATATCCCTAACACAGATCCTCGTGGGCGCCGCACAGTCCGCTCCTTATTCTCACACGTAATGCCTGGTATAACCGTACAACTATGGTAATAGAGTACTTAGTGTGAAATTTTTACGCTGCCATATATTGTGTCCTATATATTAATAATATGTGTTTTAGCCATTAAGTTTTTAGTTCTTAAGATTTAGAGACTAAGCCATAGTTAAGTTTCTCCGCCACGCTTCTACTTGCATGCGCCCTCTATCGCTTCTATCCCTTACTTATTTGCAGGAAATAAATCACAGGAATTCTGATAAGTGGTACGATTAAACTCAGGTGTGCTTCAGGGTATTGGAGCCTTCCAAAAACCCTTTCGCGCACAAACCCCTTACTGACCGCGGCGCAACGACGCCGTCGTCAGTGGTTCGTACTGAAAAGATTCTTTCCGCTTTCCCTTGATACGAGTGCGTACGCACATACCCCGTAATCATGGGCTCGGGACGCGAAGAAACCAACGCAGAAGAGGGGAATCCTCCCGGGACACCCCCTCCGGCAGACTTGAACCTGACCCCAACCCAAGATAACAATCAAAATAGAGGCCAGCAACAGAACCAGAAAAACAAACCAAAACGGGTGAAGTTCGCCGAACGACAGCGAGATGCCCTCAGTCAGAACGCTTCTGCGGAAATGACCGAGCTGAAGGAGTTGGTGGGAAGACCGGATTCATCGGCAGGGGACATCTTAGCACTAGTACAGCATTTGGAGGAGACTCTTACCCAGTTGGAGGAGGCGAACGTCGTGATCCAAGATTACCTGGATCGCGACGATTTTATGACCGACTATGCGGAGAGTAGGAGACTTCACCTAGCTATCCGTAAAGCGATCAACGCCGGCAACAACACTTTAGCCGCCAGAGAGAGGGTCAGTCATAGAACGAGTCGATCCCCTTCACCATCGAGAGCCTCTTGTTGTTCGGGGGGTCGGCGGGCTCCCACGCTTTTCAAGGCCCCCACCAGGAACTTACCTACCTTCGGCGGGGATCCTCTGGAGTTCGCTAGCTATATAGAGTCATTTGAAGCCATGGTTAACGGACATAATTATGATCCCATAGAAAAACTCCACGCTTTACTCCAGAGCTTGCGTGGAGATGCTAAACAATTAATATCAGGGTTCGCAGTAAGGGGAGAAAACTATAGCATTGCGCTATCTCTCCTCAAAAACAACTATGGGGACAAGTCGAAGCTCATAGAAACCCTCATTGCCCGGCTAGGCGGGCTCCCTAGCCCTAAAAATACTTACGCCGATCTTTTTCGTTTTAAAGCTGATGTTACTTGTTTCACAGAGTCTCTGAAGAACCAGGAAGTAATTGGGGATTGTCAAGGTTGTTCGACTATCTTGGGGACGCAACTTTCTTTCAAATTGCCAGCGGAAGTTAAGGAAAGAATTCCTTGGTCCGACGCGCGTAAGAGCTGGACAATCCAATCAGTATTGGACCTGGTTGACCAGGCCATCGGGTTCTTGCAGGCCGCCAAACCTTTCACGAACAAACCGAAGACCAATCCCGACCCCCAAAGGAGGGAGGAAACTTCGAGGGGTTACGTGGATAAACGACCGAGCGGTAACAACAAGCAGAAAACTTCCACAGTGTTAAGCACTACGGGAAATAAACCAGCATTTCCCAAGAACCAGCCTCCGAGGCAGGACAGGAAACCCCGTCAGATCGGACAGGCGAAGTTGTCGGTTCTGCAAGGAGGAACACTTCCCATCTGAATGTACTATGCTTACAACGCCAGAGATGAGACTAACAGTGGTTAGGAGTCGCGGCTGGTGTGAAAGATGCCTAGCGGAAAATCATGCCACAGCAGACTGTCAGTACGCTAGGGCTTGTTTCCGTTGCAGGGCACCGGACCACCACATCGTATTTTGCCCTCAACCGATCTCTCGAACTGGCAGCCACCCACGACAGCAACCAGATCCGCAGGGCCCAGGACCCACAGGGGATTCCGCCTCGGGCCATTATGCCGCTCTTTGTTCTGGGGGTAAGGGTATGGCACTTCCGTTGGCCGATTTGATTGTGTCCAACGGGGCTGACACCCTTACACTCAGAACGTTGTGTGATGGGGGGAGCCAAAAAACTTTAGTGTCTAGAGCGGTCGTTCAAAAATTACGATGCGTGCCCCACTCCCAGGTGAAATTAGCCATCAATGGGATCAACCAGCGGGGCGTAGCTGCCCTTCATGACGTCGTCACCCTTCAAGTCCAAACGAAAGACGGCGTCGTCCCCATCTCGGCCATTGTGGTGGAACACCTGCCCTCGGATCTGCAGATCCCTGGGCTAGTCAAGACCACCCGAATGCTTCGCAGACAACATGTACACCTTGCCCATCCCTACCCGGACAGCGATGTGATCGATCAAATCCAGCTCCTGATCGGCGTGGATCACTTGAATAAATTCCTGAAGTCGTGTGAGTCCCGCTTCGGCGTTGACCTCATGAAAACCAATGTGGGCAACATGATATGGGGACCTCTACCCTTTTCCTCGAAGAACACTGCCTCCCAAGTTACAGTAGTGTCCGCATTTAGAGCAGAAGTTCAGCTCACCAACGATTGGAGACCGGATCTTACTTGTCATCAGACGGAACAGCACTCTCTTGCCCTCCAGTTGGAAGGGGGTGTGAAGAAGGCGCCCCGGGGTGCAGACCCCTCGCCTCTCCGTCCTGAGACAACCTCTCCAGCCGCTGAATCACATCCTACTTCTTCCCTCCAGTTGGAAGAAGGGCTACAGGATACGAGTGAGACAGCGGACACGGTGAATCGAACTACATGTTGCGCTACCAACGTTGCTTTGGGCCATTCCCCCCTCCAGCGGGCGGATGGGTCCAACACGGGGCCACAGGAGGACAGTGAATCATGACATCGCCCCGAGCGCCCTCCGACCGCTGAACCTCCATCCTCCCTCCCGTTGGAGGATGGAATGTTGATGACGCCCGGGGATTTTAAGCGCTCGTGCTCCTCTACGATCCTAGGCCCCCTCCCGACGGAGGAGGCGGGCCACCCCACGCCAGATCTGGATCGACTTTGGTGGTCACTATCCCAAATTGGAATTCTGCCGGATGAACGATTCACAAAAGCAGAAAAAACCACGCTGGAGGCCTTTGAAGAGAACTTGACCTTCGAAAATGGTCGCTACGTAGTGTCGTTACCCTGGCGTGACAGGCACCCCTCTCTTCCCGACAACTACGCCTTGGCTAAGCGACGTTTGTATAGCGTCCTTAAAAGGTTGAGAGGGGATGCTTCGTTAATGGCAAGTTACGCCGATGTTATCAAAGATCAACTAGAAAGGGGTTTCATTGAAGAGGTGACCCCTATTACTCCGATCCACCCTAACGCTAAGCTGCATTATTTACCCCATCATGGGGTCCGGAAGTCCTCGTCCACCACAGCACTGAGACTAGTGTTTGATTGTTCTTCTAACAATCCTAGTCTTAATCAGTGCTTACACAGTGGACCTTCCCTCATCACTGATTTGACCAAGATCCTTCTGAAAATTCGGTTGAGACGCTACGCTACATCCTCGGACATAGAGAAGGCCTTTTTAGCCATACGTCTCAGGTTGGAAGATAGGGATTCCACGCGTTTTTTGTGGGTGAAAGATCCTTCTGACCCCAGAAGCCCTTTGGTCACCTATCGGTTCACTTCCGTCTTATTCGGAGCCACCTGCAGTCCGTTTTTGCTGGCTGCCTGCATTCAACACCACGTCCGAAACTCAGACACCGACTACGAGGACGTGATTTTGAACCAAATCTATGTGGACAATCTGTTCGGTACCTTCGACACCGAAGCAGGAGTAGAAGATTTCTTTCTTCAGTCCCGGTCCCTCTTCGAAAAAGCCGGTCTCAACTTACGAGAATGGGTGTCCAATTGTCAAGAAGCGAACGTAAAGTTTCGAGAGAACAAGGCGGCCGCCGAAGACACTACGATTAAGGTTTTGGGTATGGAGTGGGATACGAACGAGGACACCATCTCCTACCCCCTCAAAGTTGTCGCCTCGGAAGCGGCTACCAAGAGGGCTATTCTACAGAACCTCGCTTCCATATTCGACCCACTGGGCATCTTGTCCCCAGTGGCTGTTCGAGGTAAGATTCTCCTACAAAAATTATGGAAGGAAAAACTCAGCTGGGACAAACCCATTTCCGTCGAACACCGAAAGGAGTGGATTTCAATCGCCGACCATCTACAACGCTGTTTGCAATTAACGATACCAAGACAGCTGATTTTTGCTCGAAAGGTGGAACTTCATGCCTTCTCAGACGCATCGGGCGCAGCCTATGCCACTGCGGTGTACGCTGTATCAATGGGAGAACGCGTTCCCATCGCCAGTCTTCTTATGGCGAAGGTGAAAGTTGCACCCATGAAAGAACTCACGATCCCGCGTTTGGAACTAATGGGAGCTCTACTCTCCTCCCGAATCATTAAATTTGTTGTCGACGCCTACAAGGATTTGCTAGAGATAGTTAAGATCTACTGCTGGTGTGACAGCCAGGTGGCGTTGCGCTGGATATTCTCCTCCAAGCAGCTCCCCCTCTTCAACCAGAACAGAGTCGATGAAATCCGTAGAAACCTGCCGACAGCCGAGTGGCGGTACGTCCCTACAGAAGACAACCCCGCCGACGCGGCGTCTAGAGGCGTGAGTTATAAGTACGTATTCACGGACTTATGGAAGAAAGGCCCCCCTTGGCTCACCAGCCCTCCAAATTGGCCCGTCTGGACCGAACACCCTTCCCTCTGCGAAGGGGCTACGGGGACGGACGAGGTCATAGTAGCCGCTTCCACCACCACGGTACCGAAAGCGGCTCCCATCTTCGATTTAGAGCGTTATTCCTCTCTCAACAAGATCATACGGATCACCGCCCTGGTTCACAGGTTCATCGAGAACCTGAGGAAATCCAGACAGAAGCTCCCTATGACCCGGTCCGTCTCTCGGATCGAATTCTCCCATTTGATTTCCATAGAAGAGAGAAGTAACGCGGAACTCTACTGGATTCGGAGGTTACAGAGGGAACACTACCTACCCGAAGTTACGTGCCTCCGAGACTCCTTACCTTTGACGAACTTGGTGAAGCAACTGAGCCTAAATGGTGAAGCAACTGAGCCTAAAGCTAGTAGATGGAGTCCTCAGATGCGACAGGAGATTAAGCAATGCGATGATACCTTTCGACGCAAAGTTTCCTATGCTGCTGCCATCAGACTCACATCTCACCCGACTCATCATATGGCAACTTCACCAAACGAACCACCACGTTGGTATTTCAGAACTCGTGTCAATTGTCCGTCAGCGGTTCTATTTCGCTCGGATGAGGACAACGGTGAAGAAAGTGATACGCCCGTGTGGTCTTTGTAGACGTTTACAAGCTGCACACTTTCGCTCGGCGCCACTAGCTGCCTTGCCTCGTTCCCGAGTGGTAGAAAGCAAACCGTTTACGGTAATCGGAGTGGACCTCACAGGCTATTTTAATGTCAAAGTTCCTAGGAACGAAGTTACCAAAAGCTATGTGGTTTTGTTCACTTGCGCTGTGACTAGAGCGATACATTTAGAACTAGTCTTTGACAACAGCACCGAGTCATTTTTGAGAGCGTTACGTCGGTTTATCGGAAGACGAGGAACACCCTCCGTAATATACTCTGACAACGCAACGTATTTCCAAGCAGCATCCCAACACTTAAGGGACATATGGGAGTTACCCTCCGTGAAGGACTTCCTAACCCAGCATTCCATCACCTGGAGATTCAATCCCGCCAGAAGCAGTCATTACGGCGGATTCTTCGAACGTTTGATCGGATTGACCAAGACCCATCTTCGGAAGACCCTCAAGACCTCTCTAGTTAGCTACGAAGAGTTCAATACGGTGCTTGCGGAGGTGGAATCGGTGGTCAACTGCCGACCCCTCACCTACGTGGGCGACGAGCTCCACTGCGAGGAGCCCCTCACTCCTTCCCACTTGTTGATGGGTTACAAGCTGAATACCCTTCCTGTCCCTGAAGAATTACTTGAACATGATGCCACCTACAGGGACCCGGTGAAGGTCAACAAGAGGTACAAGTATTTACTCTCCCTCATAGCTAAGTTTCAGTCTGCTTGGAGCAAAGACTATCTGCTCAGCCTGAAACAATCTTGGAATGTCTCCAACCGCCCTGACGTTAAGGTCGGAGACGTAGTTTTAATTGAGGACGATGGTCCTCGTCTAAAGTGGAAACTGGGCATCATCAAAACCCTTTACACTTCCCCCGATGGGCACACCCGCTCGGTGCTGCTCAGTACGAGCCGTGGGGAAATAACAAGGGCCGTTATCCACTTGTACCCTCTGGAGATACACTCCAACCTGTACGATCCCTCAGATCCATTCCCGCCAACCGAGGCTCCTCAAACATCGGCCGCTCCTCCGGAAAGGCCCCTGCGACGAGCACACGTGTTGGCCAAGCAGAGAATACGGGCTATTCTTTCCGACGAAGAATAGCTCTCCGCATATCAACCCCCCCTCTCCTTAAGTTCCCTTTGACCTCGTCCGGGTTTGCCTTCCTTGCCTACGGAGACGGTGGGTAAGGTGCCGGGCTAGGGGTCCCCGTGGGGGGGGAATTTAATGTTCCCACAGAAAATCCGTTGGAACCAAATGACCTAACTATGAATCCAATTGTCATTCTGTTTTGGCAAACATTAGCAGATGTCGTTCCTAAGAAACAGTTTCTAACGGATCTTGGCCCTATGCGGTTGAAACTCTCCTCTTTTGTAAATGACTTGTCAAGTAAATGGCGAATTCGATCTTTCTTAACAGTCTGGAAAGGAAATGCTGTCCCCTTTTTGTCGGTTCCACAGACGAGACAGACACGGGAACCAACGGTTCGAAGTCTGTGAACAGACAATAAACAGACCATAAACAGACAAACTGAAGTTTGTTTTAAAGTCGGTTCGGCGATGGATTCATTTGAAGAGGCCCGAAAAACAGGAACTTGTGGTTTGGGCCGAAGCAAAACGAATGGGGCTGTCAAGTAACGAGAAAGTTCAATTTAGTAAGGACTGTCGCAACCACAAGACAGAAAAGGGGAGTGGGCATTTTTGTGAAATTAACTTTTTTCTAATTGGCCCTGAAGCAGGCAGGGACACACCCCGGAAGAGGGACCCCCTCCAATGAACAAGACTTAAGATGCCCTGAAGGAGGAGCATCACGACAGGGTAAGGAGGTGGCTTGGTCTTAACAGTTAGTTCTTCAGATTTCTTCTACGTAGAAAGTGTGATTGTTTTTTTTTTTTAGTGTTGAACTCTGTTCCTGAACTCATTCTGAGTGAAAATGTGATTTAAAGTACCGACTCAAATCACGCTCTTTGATATTATTTTTTTTGTACTGAAAATATAAGTGACTTTAGATACTGTATATTTCAATGTGTATAAATTACCTTAATTTTAGAATCTTTAATCTTAAAATTGTAGCAATATTCATTCGTGCAT
>JABUQX010115887.1:0-2500 GCA_015478945.1 Trachelipus rathkii | reverse complement strand
TGAAGTGGAGATCATTGGAAAGAGGTCCAATGTAAGGAAGACTAGCATAGACAGGGCATTTAGGAACATCATAGGAAGTAGTTTGGGTGGATATGTGTTGAGAAATGTAGACCACCAATGTGTTCATATATATTAATATTATTATATATATATAATATATATTATATATTATATTATATATATAATTATATATATATATATAATTATAATATATATATTATATATATATATATATATATATGTTGCTCGGACCTGTTCGGACATTCATAGGCAACTTCGGATTACGCTCTCTTTTGACGGATCTATGGGCTCCGCCCGCTGTTGTGGGACAGTATCTCAGGAATCTCCCGCTTCTCGTAGAGGGGGAGCTGGGAGCTACATATATATCAGTGGCGGCTTTTTGGGTAGCAGAGTAGGCAACGCCTACTTGCCTTAGTGAGCCCAAAAAATATTAAAAAGTCCAAGATATTATTATATATATATAATATATATATATATATATATATATATATAATATATATATAATTATATATATTATATATATATCTATATAATTATATATAATAATAATATAATTATTAATATAATGATTTCGTTCGAAGTCTAACTTTAAGATGCCGCATCAATTTCTACTCGATTCTTTTTAATAGTAGCGATCGGGTAGCCAATTGTTAATTCTTTCGGAGTCAAAAAAATAGTTCCTTATTCTCTAGGGCAAGGCAACTTTGGATGTGCCTAACGAGTCAATATCAGTCATTTTTTTTTTTTTAAATAATCCCTATTTAAATATGATTAGCAGAATAATAATAATAAAAATATTATAAGTAACATAATTTATAATATTAACTAATTAATAATTATTTTATGCTAACTTGATCATCTCTTATATCGACTTATGTAATATTCATAATTTTTTGAATAATTATTGACTCAACGTTAGAGTCGCTGAAAACACGTATGACTCAAATTCGGCCACGAGACAGATTGCCTCTGAGTCAGATCAGTTGCAATATTTTCGTTATTAATAATAAAGATGTGCGTGCAGTTCTATTTGATAATAATATGCTTTTCATATTATTTTTATTACTGATTTTGTGTGTTTTTAATAAAATTGAGCTGTTAGTTTTGTAAATACGGGAATATTTGAATAGTATTCGACTTAAGTTTATTTAAAAATTACTAATTTTTTTTGAGTGTTGTAAGCCTATTGAAATTCAAATGAAACTCTTCATTCGCTTTGCATTGTCTATATAGTATAATATAAATATATATATATATATATTATATATATATATATATATATATATATATAATATATATATATACTTATATATATATATATATATATATATACTAATATATATATAATTAATATATATCTATATATACATATATATAAATATAAGTATATATTACTATTAATATATATATAGCGGTACTTTAAACGGAGACATTAATACTACAAATTGGTAAATGTATTTGTATATGAAACGAAGTTCTAAATAAAAAAAACATTTTAAAGCGTGCGAAAAATTGGAAATTAAATGGGAAATTAAATTATTTTGTCAATTCTTGAAACACGACTACTTTGGACGCGCTTAATGGAAATTAAGTAAGATTATAATATATATAATATATATATATATATATATATATATAATAATATATAATATATATATATAATATATATATATATATATTATAATTATATATATATTATATAATATTATATATATATATATAGATATATATATATATAATATATAAATATTTATATATATATATTATATATATATATATATATATTATATATATATATATATATATATATATATATATAATATATATATATATATATATATATATATTTATACCTACTCAAATTTGCACCAGCCGCCACTGCTAATATATATATATATATATATATATATATATATATATATATATATATATATATATATATATATAGTATATAATAAAATATATATTATATATATATTATATATATATATATAGTATATTATATAATTATATATATAATATATATAGCAGTTTCATGGTGCAGATAAATATGTTTTTTTTTTTTCAACTTTTTTTTTCATATATTGTTAGTATATGATATAGTACA
This sequence comes from Trachelipus rathkii, assembly GCA_015478945.1. Classification (NCBI taxonomy): domain Eukaryota; kingdom Metazoa; phylum Arthropoda; class Malacostraca; order Isopoda; family Trachelipodidae; genus Trachelipus; species Trachelipus rathkii. The sequence goes on along the minus strand of JABUQX010115887.1, from coordinate 372 downwards.
ATAAATTGATGCTGATATGCAGGATAAAAAAAATTTAATACAAAAAGAAAGGTAATTATTTAATAATATCGTATTTTTTAACATCGGACTATTGCAGCGCCCGTACAGGAGCAACGTCTCGGATATTTTCTGTGTCATGAAAAATCTCCCCGAAAACAAGAAGAAAAAATGTTATTGGCAAAGTTATATCCATGTATAGATTAATATCTAGGTCGGAAATATCCTGCATCGTCGATCCGATAGATTAAGTTGATCGTTTACTGCATCGGATCATATTATAGGTTAGGTTTGCAGTTCAGTTTACGACCCCTCTAAGTTCAGGGTATGATATTGTTTTGCATGTATTTCGCAGGAAACCCATCTCGCGTAATG
>JABUQX010115886.1:0-24481 GCA_015478945.1 Trachelipus rathkii | reverse complement strand
GCACCGTTATAATTAACATAACACAACGCACACACACACACCACATACATCCCCTTAACCAACCCCTTTCATCCATCCTTTCCACGATACCAAACCATCTCAACGACTTCATTTTTCCATTAGTTCTTTCTGCACACCACACAATTTGCTAATGTCTTCATCCCTCAATTTATCAAATCTTCTCAACCCTAACACGCCATTAAGATTTTCCAACATAATTTACTTCAGATCACTACCTCTTTCCAACCATAGCCACACTATGCATTAATACTGTAGAACAACATATACCCTCATTAAGAATCTGGTCTTGTCCCATACCCCGCGAGTGCACTTCAAAACTTATCGCCCACACCACTCCAGACGATTTTTTGCACCAGCCAACCTTCCTGCCTTTCTACAACTTTCTGCGACTGACCACGCTGTCAGTCGGTATCATGCATTCCCTTATCATGCTCAACCCTAATAGCCTATTATATATTTATAAGTATAGTCAGACACTTGTTTATCTCAGTTGCTTCCCTCTACGTGACTGTCACACCGAGACTGTCTCACTCACAACCCTAACCTCCCTCTTATCTACACTGAAAACATCCTTACTCACATACCAACCAAATTTCGAAAATTTCAAATTTTCTTAAGTCTCATCTTTCAAGACATTTCACCCACAACCAATGCCAAATAAAATCATCCGTCTAAATATAAGTAGGTAGCACTCTTCCACTTATTTCCAATTCTCCATTTTACACACCATCATACTCCTGCCACCCAAACCACTCTAATCTTCAGTAAGTATCATTTATAATAACATATAGGAACTTAACACATTCTTGCCTACACTCTGCTACTTATTATAACCAAATCACTTTATATATTTCATTTTACACGGCTTCAATCTATATCATACATACTTTTATTTACTACATTTACAGAAGCTACTACACCACTAACTAACACTTAACCGCCTTAATATAAAGCTTCCTCAATAATTAAATATCCACATCATATAACGGCCATGTTCATGCATAAATCATAAAATAACTAGTAAAAATACAATTTATCTCTTCTCACTCTCATTCCCACAATCATTGTAATGTATAAATTTATTTCAAACATCATTCCATCTACAATTCCTCAAAAACTTGCACCGTTCTTTTTAACCCCAAGATACACGTATTCCTTCAGTCACGTATAGTATCGCATACTACTTGACGATCAACCTGCATAAAAAACTTACCTAGAGGTCGATATATTTAATCTCTTCCACCTACTAAACACGTCTACACTAATTCCCAGTGATAATCCTTACAGTTTAACCCGATATCTTGCTCTTACCCCTATAAAGTGTTACTATTACTGCCCTCCACTAGATCCCTACGGATACCCATATACCCTCCATAATCTCGCGTTAATTTGCATTTAATTAGCACAAATATATTGCACATAATATTTTCACGCATACTATCATGAACTCGAAATTCCTTAGTCCTTCAATAGTATCTGTCCAGTGCAAATTTCATTCCTAACATTTTACCCCCTGCAAGAGTTATTAATGTGTGCATCTTTCAACTGTCCACCAACGTGCGATACCGGCAATTACCTCCCCATGATAATTTAAATTGATCACTATCGCCTAAAATAAGTACCCGATTTTCCTTCCATCAAGCATTATTAATATAAAGTCCCAAAACTCAATTACGAAATGTAGTTGGATTATTTATAGACAGCTACTTCATTAACTACATAAGTAGTATCCATAAAACATGTTTGTTCGCGTAAGAGCTTTTCCTCGTTCCGTTACACTTCATCCCCTACTACATAGGCTGCATGTAGTTTAATAACTCAAAAAGCAAAGCCTAGCACGTAATGGACATTTTATTATGAGCATTGTTTCTCTCCTTCTTATCACTTATAATCCTTTATCATGTCATAAAACCTTACTCGCGTTCACTTCCAATGATAGATGGCTCTTATTTCACCTATAGAGCGTTTAAGTCCCCTATATTCATATTCCACCATAAATATACTAGAGATTACTGTCATCAAGAATAATATCCTCTTCTTTTTTTTTCTTGACAGTGTGTACATTTTTAATATTTATTAGCTATCCGTATTATTATCTGCGTTCCTTCATATTTTTTATTTTGTAACCCAATGCATAAATAATTTTCCTTTATGCTATGTAAAAGCACCAGGATCGAATCCTGCCCAGTCCGAAAAACAAAAATTTGTACTAATTTTCGGTCGAGAATTTTTTGTTAATAGGGATTAAATACACTATTTCAGCCGGCTTTTCAGTCATGATGGCCGCTTCCTTGTTAACGACCATAAAAAATCTTATCGTTAGTAGATTTAGCAGGTGAAGGAAGTTTTATGCGATCCTCCTTCCATTTTAGCAATAGTTAAATATTCATAATATATCATATGATATGTTTGAAATAAGTAAACCTAAAACTGAATAGCGATTAAATTAAATAAAAAAAATAAAAAAGATTTAAATTTAAATAATATTTAATTTTTTCGTACGATAGAATATATCAAAAAATTAAATATTAAATGCTTATTTTAAAAAAGTATTATATATATATATATATGTTATATATATCATATATATAGATATATAGTTATTATAATATATATAGGTATATAAGTATATAAATAAGTAGATAAATAGTATATATTTATAGTATATAATATATATATAAAATATTTATAATAAGTTATATAAAGATATAATTATAATATAGTAATAGTAGTTAATGTATATATATATATGATATAAATATGATATATATAATAAATATATAAGTTATATAGTCAGATATATGTAGTATTTATGGTACTTTTAGTATTATAGGTATTATAAGAGTACTTCAGGTTTTATATATGTAGTATTAACTATGAGGACTATACGGTCGGTAGTAGTTAGTATAGTTATATATCAAGTAATAGGTGATTATAATATTATTACTATAAATATAATGTGATTATATGATCTTTTATATGTATTTTAATAATATTTATACACGTGTGTGCAATTTTGTTTAATAAATGAAAAGGTAAAATTACCCAAGGGAAGAAAAGACTAAATTTTCGAATTTTTACAGTATTGGTGAAGCTCAAAAATTAAGTCTTTTCTTTTTAATTTTTATTTATAGTTTTAAGTCTTGCATTTTAACAATTTATATATGAAAAATTAAAAATGATAGTGCTTAATAATAAAAATGTTCAAAATTTTCGTTAAGTACAAATTGAGTTTATAATTCAAGAAGTTCTTTTCAAATTTATAGGCAAGTTTTTATACAAAAGAGAAGTTTAATTTACAAATAGTATGAAAAGGAAAGAAAAAAATTGATCAAAGTTTTCTTAAATTTCATTATTTTTTAGATTTAATTTGGAACTACCATGGTGAGATTACGTACGCTTATGTAACGTACCACTGTACTTAGACGTCAGCGTATGGTCTATATTCAGGGTTAGGTTAATTAGGTTAGGCGTAGGTTAGGTCTAGGTGGGTTTTAGGTTACGGTTAGAGTACGGTAATTAGGTTAGTAAGTTAAATTACGTTGGATAAGGTTACATAGAGTTTAGATTATGGGGCTATATTAACTTATAATTGCATTGTTTAAGAAAGTTCAATTTTTCGGTACTAAAGGATAAAAGTGTAATTATATTTCACAGTTTATTGCTCTTAATCTTTTAATCCCCAATATTGAATAGGTGATACCAAAACACAATGACACGTCGGAAAGGGATGTGGTTGGCTTGGCGTGAGTACAGTGAAATTAAGATAAACTAACTAGAGATACGCAAAACAACCAGGACATGCAACTAAAATTTGCTGATTACATGCACTTTTTTACACCTTCGACGAGAATTGCGTGTGCATGCATAAAAAGAAAAAGCTATCTGCTAGTAAAGGAAAAAATCGACTTTTCTCGAGATAACAAATATTAAAGGAGTGATTGTGCGCAGCACAGTTATTTAAAGCACGACAAAAGGCCATTGACTTGTCAACGTGTTACTGATACCTTCTAATAATGTAATTGAGGTAGTCTATTTATGTATCACCTGCATTACCTGCCGTGCCTATATATAATGATATGTAGCACCATTACTAGTATTGATCCAGGACCAGGATATTATACATACCTAGATTTAATCTATATAAGTATAGACAACCTATATCCACCTAGTTATATAATTATAAACCTATTTCTATATGATATATATATAAGTATATAGTATATGATGATAATAATAATCAAATACCTATTATATATTATAAATAATGGTAATGATAGTCCAATGTGACCATTGATTCAAAAAGGCTTCAAACTAATCCCACCTTAAATATCGACTGGTATAGGTTTGACACAATTATTTAAGTTTGAAAGGTAGCGGAGATAATTGGTTTCTTTTACCAGTAACAGTTTCATTTCAAGAGAATAAAATTTCCCTAATAACGTTAAGTACAAGTAATAAAAGGTTAGCTTTCTAAAAAACCCTAATCCGCAATATTTTTTATGGAAGGCCCCACCCTTTAAATAGAGGTAGAAAATACGGTGATAAGTATGAGATGATTTATTAAGCATGAGCCCATATTAATATATAATATATAATATATAATATAATATATATTTATATATTAATATATTATTGATAATATAATAAAATAATTATTATAAGATAATATAAATTAAATATCAAATTGTCTTCCAGACGTTATACCTTTAAAATATATAAATAGTCACATACATTCTCTATAAATATAATAAATTCTTCGATCAGTCACTAACTTTAACATCTTCTTGAAATGGTCGCTTTATGATTTCTTTTCTATGGAAGAGTGTTATCTACATTTACTTATACACCTCTCCTTTTACACATACCCTGAAAACTACAGTTCCCATTATAAGTATATATATGATATATGAATTTATATAGGCCCCGGCAATTTCTTAAGATATATAAGCAACTACTTGAGTTCATAATTAAAAAGTTTACTAATTGAACATAAAAAGAACGTACTGAAATATGCTAGTAGTAGATTTATTAATTAACGTACATCTTGAAGCATATTAATTTATTTTAAAAAATATGTTCTTATAGTAATAATATATAAAATATAGAATTTCAATATTATATAATATAGAAAATATAATATAATAATTAATTAATATATATAAAGATATATAATATTATATATATAATATATATATATATATTATTAAATATATATTAATATATAATATATATTAATATATATAATAATTTATATATATAAAATCATCATAATAGTAATTATAATAATATTGTGTAGTATCTGTAATTATCATTTATATTTAGTTGTTAATTGTATGTATGTTAATTGAATTATGTGGACGGGTAGTATGCTTAAATAATTTGAGAAAACATAATTATATAATAATAAGTATAACCTTATATGCTATGATTTTAAGGAGAATCATCACAGAAAATTTTAATGAATGTTTTTATTTTGTTATGTTTTTTTTTTTTTTGAAATATTTTATCGAGTGAGAATATTAAAAAAAATTTTATATATATACTATATATATTATTATTTGTCCTGATTACATTGATTAGTGAGGTGAGACATCAGAAAAGGTAATTATACTTTAGTTTTAAAGTAATACCAAAGTGTAAAAAGGAGTTTAAAAAATATTCTTTTTTTTGTAACTAAAGGACCAATGATCTCAATTAGGAGGTGAAAACCGCATAGAATGTGCAACAGGAGTCGGGGTCTCTCGGACTCCCCGTGGACGACGGGGGGACTTCGTCCACCCTCTGTCCCCCTCGGCTCGAGCCCCCGTAAGAATGGAAAATTAAATATTATTTTTTTCTGATTTTAAAATTTTCCGAATAAAAAAAAATTGTCTTTTAAACAAATTTAAAAAAAACAATACAAGTAAAAGCAGAATGCTAAAAATGGGAGAACCTTAAAGTCGATTTTCGATAATTTTTTACAAAAGAATTTTCTTACATATTATAGATAAATTGTTTATACTTAGTGCTTAAAGCTATGTCCCGTTTCAGCCGCATACATGAATGGTCAGCTTTATTAGACGACTACCTGACCCCTTAATGTTACTTAATAATTCTCTTGAATTAATAATACCTTAAGTAATTTAATATTAATTATATTTACTAAAATTATTTAGTTGTAAGTATTATTATTATTTTATCATTGAATTCAAATTATTTTATCACTTTCAAAAGTTATTACTCTAAAATATTTTAAATTTTTAATAAATTGCATAAGCTGGTCGTGAATAAGAGCAGTGCGCACTATGTTAAGGCAGAAAAAATCGCAAGAACAGAATCCGTAATCGACCGCATTGACCACAGTAATCATTCGTAAGATAATGCGTGACACAGGTTATTTTAAGTCTTTTAATACAGCATCAACGACTTCAAAAAATCGGCTTGACTCAAAGAAAAAAACAACAATACAACATAAAGTAATTACCCTAGTAATGTACCGTAATAATATGTGTTCCAAACTGTTCAAACCATCTAAAATGGTTTCTCTATGCTACAGGTAATATGGTTACCCTCCCCTTCTCTAAAGCTTAATGTATAATTCCCAATGAAGTAAATTTTGCAACAATCCTCGAAGTCCCAATGTCGACAAGTATTATAAATGATAAGCTATCTGAGGAAATATGATAATCTATTTTCTCTCGTGCGTAAACTGAACAGTTATCTTGAGGGGATTATGATGGGACCTAAATATAATCATACTATAGTACTAACTTTACTTAGTCACATAGTATTATCAAATGAAATATGATAATATTTAATATATAGTAATAATTAGGATTACGCAACCTAGTATAGTTTGAATGTGTGTCCTAATGATTAGAGATAAAAATATACTCTCCACATATAGTTATAAGTAAATATAAGAAAGGACAAGAGTTATATATAGAGTAATAATAATAATTTATTGTAAAATATATAAAATTTACTATTATAAATATATATATAGATAAATACTATAATATATAAATATAAACGATTTATACGTTATATAGTAAGGCCTGTGTTATCTTAAAAACCCTCTCACTCCCCCCCTTTCTCGATTTGATAGTGTTTTCTACAGTCGAGTTATGGTTGAAAAATAAGTTGATAACCCTGGATTTTGTAGTTCTATATATATATCTGATATCTCATAATTATAAAACATTTTTTCTGCCTTCCAGAAATAATTTTTTGATTAAAAGTAATGAACGTGTGTTGAATAAAATCGCTTGAAAGCCGATATTAATTTACTATTTATAATTATGTTTAATATTTTCTGTTTAAAAATTACAATAAAACGTTCAACTAAAAACCAATAAGCATATTTCTAGCTCACAGTAAATGAAACTAGCACATATGCGCTACAGCAGGAAGAAAAAAACCATTAAATCTTAAAAATATTACACTTACTCAGTGGCCGCCAAAGCCATGATACACTTTATAAGTGTTATTTATCGTCGCAAATAAATTCCGAAAGAATTCATGTTCACGAAATACGACAATCTATTGCTGAATTGTTTAATCAGGTCGAAACCCAGATCATCTGAGCAACAAAAACTTGTATACAAACCACTGGAACAAAGGTATTGATGAATTTGTAACTACTCTTATCGTACCAACGAAAAGTTAATAGTTTGAAGATCGAATTGTATGGACCTTTTCTAGGGCGATAGAAAACCAACGACATATGAATAAATAAGAAAAGAAAGAGTAAATGTCAACAAGCGCTTTCAGAAAAATTCTTTAACTTTTTCCAAGGATAAGCTAATGTTGATGCTTGCAAGCCTATTTGCGAACTGTGTGGGAGGAAACAAAACAAAGAGAAATTTTAATTGATGAACCCCCAAATCCTTCATCTTATACTCTTGTATGATCAATTTTTATATAAGTCAGTCTTTCACTCAAAAATAAACAATTTCTACATTCACGTTGTCAGTATCAAGCAGTAATTTAAGTGTTCTATAGCGGGATGTGGTCAAACTTAAACGTATAAAAGGGAAAAGTGTCATCCCACCACGGCAGCAAAGTGTGATAATACATCTAAAAAAGTCAAAGGCTATGTGAAAAAAAATAGATAGTGAAAAAAAGTAATAAAATAAAGCAGTGGAGGTTAATCAACACTGCTGCACAACATGTGATACAAAAAAAGTGATTAAATAAACCGCATCGATCTAAGGCAAATATGTGTCTATTATAACCAAAGAAATGATTACAGCAGGGAAGACTAGGCGATTGTATAAATGCAATCGAACGGGATACCGTACACTGTACTTGCAAAGCCCGTAAGGTTAGCTAAATAATAAGAGAACGACGTTCATGAAGCGCATAAATAAAGTATAGAATAGAAATGTAACGCTGTGACGCAGCAGTTATCTAAGTCATTAACAAGTGATTAATAAATTAGAGAAGTATTAACATATCGTAACCTATTATATGAACCTACCCGGATCCATTAGATAGTATAGAGTAGTGATGAATAATAGAACATAGAGAGATTTATCAATTTATGTCGACCGTAGCTTCAGACTATGAGTTATTCATGCACTAGGAGCTTAGTGAAATATGACTGAGTGAGGATAAAAGACGGCTGGGTCATCCTATCAATAATATGATTCTGTTAATGTTTATGATTCATTATAGTGTAGTTTAGATCGTAAAACACACTCGTGAGCGGTTTGAGGCCCAGTTTTTTCCCCAAGTGTGTGACAGTCCGTCGTACAATGACCGCCCAAATTTGCACGCAAAATATGCGTAGAACGATGTGACCTGCAATAAGTATATAATTGAACGGAAATAGAGACCAATAGGAATAGAAAGAACAAGGACAGAGGTAGTAAGACGACTTGATGTGCACAGAGACAGCACCGGACGTACAAATCTCGGACACAAACACGAGAAAGAACGGAGGCGGGAAGGGGAGGCACCTGTGACAAGAAGAAGGGGAGAAGTGGCAAGAAGCAATATTAAAGGGCAAGGGCACAACAGAAGGCAAGAGAGTAGCAACAGCTAATGTAGACACCCCGCCAACACTAACCAGAAGCGAACAGACACAAAAATCACAACGCAACTAGAAATGACAGAAACCAAGTGGAGAAAAATAAAGAAGAAAAAGAAGAAACAAAGACACGGAACAAGAGAAACAGTATATTTGAGAGTGTGAGAGAAGAGATGAGACAAAAGTATAGAGAGAGGAGTATGAACTAGAGAAGAGAGAAGTAGGAGAATAATGAGACCCCAATGTCCCAAAGGAATGCTCGAGCCAGGGAGTGGTACAGACGCACTAAGAAAGGAAACATACATACGGATGCTGAACCAACAAGTACAGTTTAACGGAAACGTGAAAACATGAAACAACACACACCCGGAGGGAAGTGTGTACGAGACCTCATTAAGGACGGCCAAAAAATGAGAAAGGGCGCGCAGTCCGAGCCCCAAAAGTATGCGACAAGGGCCGAATTCAATAACAAATTGGAGTAGGCCTACACCTTCTACGATCCTACTGCAATTCCTCGCAAATTTTTCTTTTACAAATTATCTCGCAAATCGCAAAACGCATATGGTGGCAATCCGCAAGGCGGAGATTGCCGGAAGGCTTGGAACTTGATGCGTTGACGTCCCGTCGTTCGTCGGTCTCTAAACAAAATTTGGTCGCAAATCACCTATTGACTCTCTGCTAGCATTTTAAAGGCATCATCTTACTTGGATAAATAGAAAAAAGATTGCGACGTGTAATAAATTGCAGGTTAGCGGAATGCCTAAATCGTTCCGCAATTTCAATCTGCAATTCCGCAAATTCCGGCAATTCCGCCCAATTCCCGCCAATTAGAGGACTACAAGTCTTAAAGAAGTACGTTATAAAGGGTTAAAAGAGCTAAACAATGTACAATATTTCATGTATAATTTAGCATCAATACAAATTAACACTTTCGAAACGGTGCTCATCATGCAAGGTCATGTTATCATTTCATTATCATCAAGATCGTTATAATATATAATATCGTTATAATATATATGTTTGTGGATCTAACTTAATACATATATAATAATATATATAATATATAATTAATAATTATATATTATATATTATATATATATATATTTAAGATAAGCTCATGTTATATTTTATATATATTTATCATTAATATATTAAAATATATATATATATATTTCTCTGTAGAGTTATCACTCTAAAAATAAATTTGGAACAAAAACTTTGATGAGAGCCTCTTATCCGAATAAATAAAATAAATAAAAGCTGAAAAATGCATACCAGTGAAAACATTTTATGTATTGCCAGTGGTCCATAAAAAAAACTTCCACGCACTTCAAATTCCGTTTTCTAAGGATCAGTGTGTGTCACTGAGATACTGTATGACGTGCTCTGATATCATGTAAAAAATAGGAAACTCATGAGCCTAATGAATATGTTAGTTCATGTTATATATTAATCATTATTTAAATTATTATTTATTAAATGACTTTTATGACAAAAGAAACGTGATCAAAACGTTTTAGCATCACATTGTCAGCTAAGTTTGAGTGACAAAAGTTCTTCTTTTTCAAGTAATAAAGCTACTTCTCCAGTCTAGCCGAAGATAGAATCAGTGTTCTAACACTATCCACAGTCAGGGTTGGCTCAGAGCTGGTTATAAGAAGTATGCCGAAGATGCCGAACGTCAGTAAAATAAATCTATTTATGCATAGAATGAGAAATATATTTCTGAACCTTCGTTTACTCGGGTAAGCGAATTGCAAACCACGAGTATTCAAGTGGTCACTTAGAAAATTGAAAATAGGTATAGTTAATGTGAAAGCGGATCATCACAGTATATTTTTAATGCAAAAATTGGTGAATCAATTTGATGCAGGAAGAACTTCAAAAATTAATCGTAATGTGACAGCAACAGCAATTAAATACTGGACTGAGAGTGAATAGAATTGTTAAAAAAATTAAAAACTGAAATGGTCACATTGAGGATTGGTCAGCACTATACCAAGCTTACATTGGCTGCCGCATCATATTTTGAAGAATCTTGAGCATGTGTAGATTTTTTAATTCCAAATTTCTATATTCTATCCAAACCAACTCTCAACTACTGAATTCGTTGGACGAAAGTGATTAAAATAATACGATACTTGCAGCCTAGTCCACAAACCAGATGAAGTAAATTGATAACTATTCTAAATTCAGGTTGGCGAGATGATTTTAAAATTTCTGTATGAGTTATGGAGAGCATTCAGTTTCCTTAAAGAAACTAGTGCGTACCCCATAAATTAATTGGAGAAAAATACCGTCTCTTCACATAATGCCAGATGGAATTCACGTACTTTATATGCTATTATGAAGAATACATCCTTTCCAAATTGGAGAAGTATTGTACCATCGGCAAAAGGGAAATGATATCAATCTCAAAATACATTGGCCAAGAAGCCTGTTTTTCTTAAACCAAATTGTTTAACGCAACAGATTCTAACCAGAAATTGATGAAGGAAATTTCCGAATTAAATTGCTCTGCAGCCATATGAAGTGCTTTGAAACTCACTGGAATGTTGACAGATACGTTGCTAGATTTATACCACAGACGTTAAATATTTTGAACTGTATACCGAACGAGGGTTGGTGAAATTAATGGAAGATAATCATGCTTACCAGAAATGCATAACAGAATTAAAATATTTTGAATCTGTATAGACTTTATGTGCAACTAATACATTTTTTTGAGTGTAATGAATGTTACTTTAGGTTTCATGAATTTATTCAATTGTCATTTGGTACAGAATATTTTTATGAATGAACTCGAAATAAATGCGTTTCTAATTCTTGAATCTTGATCATTTATTGTCTAATTTATTAAAAAAGTCCATCAGGAGTTATCTTTTCTATAACGTAAAAAATTTTTGTTTTTTTCATCACAGATAAAGTATAATATATTTGCCTAATTATTAAGGATATTTATATATATATATAATATATATATATATATATATATATATAATATATATATTAATATAAATAATATATATATAGTATTATTATATATTATAAATATATATATTATATATACCGGTATATTATAATAATATATATTATATTTATATTATTATATATAATTTATAGATTAATATAGTATATATATAATAGTATTATAGTATATTATATCATATATATATATATTATATTATAGATTAATATATAAATATATATATAGATATTATATTTAATTAATATTAATATAATTATTAATTATATTATTATAATTATAATATATCATTATACTCGTAATTATATTATTATGTAGACCACTTCTTCATATTAGTTATTTTACTTATTATATTATATAATATATATAATATATATTATATTATAATATATATATTAATATAAAATTAGTATATATATATAAATTAAATAATAAATTAATATAATTAATATATTATATATATATATTATTATTAATATTAATATATATCCTACCAACTCTATTAAGGTGGCCTTCAAGTTGGTAGAGTTTGAGCACCTGGTTGTGGTGACATAGGACCTCTTCTGATTACCACAGCCCTCCGCCCTTCATATTTCATAACTTCCAGATCGTTGAGATTCCTGTAATATGATGAGTTACTTGAAGGAGATCTATCAGGAGATAGATGGATTATATCGAGTTGAATAGTGCTTGATTAAACGTGATACTTCCTTATATTATATAGGTCATCTGAGACAACGATTGGTGCGCCCTAAGAGCAGGCAGCAGGTGGAAATAGACGACCCCTTTCATTACATTTGTAAGGCGTATAAAGATGACATACCAACCTCTGGCTAATCGTACACCCACCTTATAATGAGGAGGACTTGATAAGAAAGTCATTTTGAGATTTTGGAACAAGCGAAGGTGTAAGAGGACTCTCACCCCACTGTCTGTTAATATTAACTCTTTATTCCCTTCAGCAGCATCAGAGATAAGTCTTATGGTGATTTGCGACCTCTTTATCATAGTTAACAATACCTCAAAAACTGATTCCAAACCCCTTACGCGTTTTGTGGATAACATTGTTCAGTTTGGCTCTTAATGCTTCTCAGGGCCTAAGATAAGTCAATCCCTTACTGATTGAGAATTTGGAGAAGCTATAGGTTTTTGTGAATTTGAAATATGCACGCCTCTTGTAAATTTTTCGATTAGTGTACCCTGCGTACCATAGATGTATATAGTAATAAGGAAGAGTGCAGGAGGAGGAGAACAACAGCATATAAATGATACTTAACTATTTATATTAAAATTAGTTATGAGTATATAATATAATTATATATATAGTATTATTTAAATAAATTAATATATTTAAATTAATATATATATTATATATTAATTATAAAATATATATATATATATATATATATTATTATTATTTATAATAAGTATATATTAGTTATATATATAATTATATTATTTATTATATATTTATTAATACCTAACATAATTTGTCGTTACTAATTAGTCAATGTTTTTGCCTTATTGACCATACGAATAGGTCAATAACCACCCTTTGGCACAGCCAAGAAGCACGATTCTCTGGGATGAGCTACTGGGAGATAAACAGTTTTTAGTAGGCCATTTAGATGGAAGAAGATGCTTAGTGTCTCAAACTGAAAGTGACGAAAAGCTACCTGTTGTAGTGTTAACTCGAGGTAACTTGTGCGTTCGATATAGTACCCATTATGCCTCACGTGAGAAATAGGATTCTTCTAGAGGTTTCTAGTTAATAATAGGTTTATAAAAAGTGTATTCGGTTATCGCGAGGAAAAAAGAAGATGCTGAGTCAATCTGAAAGGCGAAACACCCTTATTCTGGGAGATTGTTCTAGATTCCAAATAATTATAAATTTTTACTTATAATTAAAAAAAAATAATAAATATATTATAATAATTAATATATATTATATATATATGTTATGAATAAGTTAAATTATATATATAAATATAGTAATTATATAATATATTCAATCACTTAATTAAATGAGATATTATATATTTAATTCATATAATATTAAGTCTTTAAAGGCTACTAAGTAATTATTATTGAATATTTCAATATATGAATAAATCATTATATAACTTATATATTATATATTAATATCTATATTAATATATACCGTATATTATATAACTTTTATTAAAATAATAATTTAATATATCTGATATATATATATTATCTCAGTAACATATATATATATATATATTATATATATAAATTATATATTGAGTATCATAATAGTAAATATATAATTAGATACAACTAAGAACGACAATTCTGTACTACAAAAAGATTTCGCCTGCCACTAATAATAGTAAGAAGAAAAATAGAAAAGAAATATTACAGCTGCATACGTTAAGGGGGATAAAAGATAAAAAGAAGCCTTGATCAATATATTGTAGACAGTTTGGAAAAGGGAAGGTCCCAATGAATGGGGACTTTACTTAGATAAACATCCTTGCCAAGTGCTAATTAGTCAGCTTTTCCATGCTTAGGAAGGAAGCGCGAAAGGTTAAGAATGATAATGGATATGACTTACATACTTCAGAATAATGAATAGGATGACATTTGAACTCTTCACCAGATAAATGCTATTACATGTTTCCAGCGAAATTAATAAATTTACGCCAAATCTCTGATACATTATTAAAAACAGTGATTTAGTAAGAGATATAGTTTCCTAATTATCAAAATCCATGATAGTGATAAGTGTGAACTAGTTGTTGATTGGTAGTAGGAAAGTATATAATGGATATTTGTGAAATGAGCTCATTCCCATAAGGAGGAGGTAATGGGATAGAGGTGGGACAAGACATGTTGAAGAATTGAGTACTCAGGTAATATCTGGCTCATAAGTAATAGAGAAATTGCTTTTGCGAGTGGCTTGAAATTCGCACCAAGAACGGAGTTGAGAGATGGTAATAAATGGATATTTTGGAATTATATGCAACAATAAGGGCGGATAATTGTGAGCTCCAATAAAGTTAGTGTCGCCGTGATGGTTCTCTATTTGGAGGAAGGAGTAGCCTATAAGTTAGAAATTTGTGACTCAAACTAGAAGTTTTTGTATTTTAAGAGAAGATATACTACTCTACATCGAATGCAAAGACTGTACTAGCAGGGTAAACAATACGGATAGGGGATTATAGTGGTAGTGGTGGTATATAAAATAAAGTGCGTGTTAGATATAAGTGAGAAAATGGCACATCCCTCAATAAGATAGTCTTGAGAGAGAATTTTTTGAGGAATACTCGATAATAAGTGAAGTTGCGTCAAGTACTGAAGGATTAGTGTAAATATATACTGATTGGCTCATCAAGAGCTAAGGTCGGCTGATGAACACATAGTGAATAAAAACTAGGTAGGATTGCCGCTGTGACCTCATATTAACATATTTACATTTAAAAACAAATGATTGAGAAATGATAGAGATAAGAAGAATAAATTATGTATTGTACTGTGTTTATTGTTATGATTGCAACAGTAGCGTTGATTATGGATAGATTATAGCGGAAGCGAAGGCTCTATGGCAGTATTTTTATTTAGTGTTTATATTATGTTGTGTATGCATGGTAGGTTTTGAAATGGAATCAAAAGTATGTATATGACGATAGTGATAGCGTGGTACAAGAAATAAAGTGATGGTATTTTATAATACTATTCTTTGAATGGCCGGAGTTAGAGTGCTAAGGCTGGATTTGAACTCTTCGCCTCGCCAATATTCAATATTCATTGCATTATCTATTTTCGGACCTTGGTATAGAAATTAGCACCACATTAGTAGGTTGGGTATGCTCTAGGTGTAATTCGGTGTTAGATAGATTATCTAGAAATATGAGTGCTTTGCACGATAAAGGGAGAGATAAGCAGTGTTGCCACAGTGCATGTTAAAATAAATAGTATTATATCATACCGTATATTATATTGGCGTTAACCAAAATATGAGATTTCAAATTGACATCTTTGTGTAAGTGTGGTGACATTCTGATAATGAGTAAGTTTGTCATGAATAGTTATATGAGGAAATGGACTAGAATCGATTGGATTAACAATTTTTATGGTATGAGTGAGTCATGTATTGTTATAAGTTCTCGGTATAGATAAAGAGGGGGGTTAGTGTAGGGGTGTAGGGGTTTTAAGTGCGACAGTCCCGTGTATGAAGTTCAACTGTTATATATGATGAGATGGGCTGAGTACAACTTGGTACAAGCGTTGGTCTCTTTTGCCATTGACAAAAGTTTTATTTAATGGCTTATATGTTCATCGTCTCATGCTTTAGTCTATCTTTGACAACAACATATGTCAAATAGGATACAATGAGTGGGAAACTAAATTTCTGTATTTATGCCAGATGGTAATTTATACAAAAACCCTGGTTCTCTCTCGTAAAGGCAAGAAGGTGAGATCTGCGTGGCTCAATATAATATCTCGGTTTTTTGGTTTTGGGATTAAATTACATCAAATCCCTAAAAAGGGGCTTAAGTTTTTTGAATATGGTCGTGCACTAGATTCTTGTTCAATTTAGAGCGGTTTATGTGTGTTTACCTGAGTCATAATGCATAGTAGTTAGAGACTGATGTTCTTGCGAAATAAGACGGGCTAGGTCTTGATCTTGATGTAGGATTTGAAGTCACAAATATGATGTTGTTGACCTAATGCTGACAATCTTAAGGCGTGTTAAAGGAGTTAGAGCCCGATAAAAGATATTTATTAATGACTTATATTTGTAAGAAATGAGCGGAGAGTCATTTATAGAGGGTTGGTAACTGTGTTTAAGATACAGTAACTAGTGGTGAGAAAATATAAATTGAATATATATGTTTGTAGGCGTTGGTATGACAGCTATTCATCAAATGTTAGGCCATTTAGAGAGAGTTGGTAACTGTTTCAGTATTAATGGATACAGTAATAGTTGTGACCCACGACCTCTGGTCTCTTCGCACCTGTTTGTTCTGCTGTCATTCATTTTGTCATTTTGTGTATGTGTGTGTGTGTTTGTTTGATGCCATTGTTTTGGCGCGTGTCCAAATATCTACGTTTCCGAAACGTCGTAGGCCTTTGTTTAATGTCCGGCTGGAATAGAGGCAGAAACATAATAGCAGCAAACAATAACCATATATTCATACTGGGCAATAACAGAGAGAGGAAGAAACAAAGGTGCTTTTCATTGATAGAGGAGGCGGGAGGGTAGTTGGCTGCGTTCCTCCCCCCCCCCCCCCCCCCCACCCAAATCTTAGTGCATCTTTTTGGGAAACTATATATTGTATATATAGATGTTGAAATAATCAATTATTATTGAAATTAGGGAAACAAATGTGCTTATCATTAATTATTGTATGTCTCTGAAGAGTATTCTAGACCTTTTTTGTTTACTATATTCGTGATGGTTAGCTACTTGACTTGTATAAACAAGTTTTTCCGCCATTCATATGAAATCTAAAAAAGATTTTTTTTTTTTTTTTTTAACCATTCATAAATGAAAAACAAACTTGATTTTTTATTATTTTGTCCTATCAATTTGAAAATTTCACAGTATACTATATAAATATATATATATATATATATATAATATATACCTGTATATATATATATATAACTAAAGCTAATTATAAAAAAATATTAATTTAGTTTTGATAAATAATTGATAAATAATAAATATTAGTAGTAATATAATATTACTATAATATTATATATTATCATAATACTAAATATATATATATATGCATGCAAATTTTTAGATTATCTGTTTGTATACCCAACCGTTTTTCTGTTTACGGGAAAAAAAAATTTTTTCCATTTTTTCCCCCATGTCCTTACATGTGAATTCACTGGATAAAGTATAATATATATAGTTATATATCACTAAATATATATAGATATTATACTATTATATATAGTATATATATAATATAATAAATATAATATAATAATATACTATTTCGATATATATACTATATATATATATATATATATATATATACTATACATATATATATATATATGTGTAAGTAGCACTTCAATGATTGAACCAGCGTACCACGACAGCAAGCGGAACCGATATATCTAACACCCGTTTAAATTTATTATATTAATTATTATATTAGTTGAGTAGAGTAGTCAGTAGTCCGTAGAGTCCTAGAGCTATTGTGTGTATCTAAATATTGTTCTTACGTGCCTGAGGCATTCGGTGGGTCATCTTGGTGTATTCTTTATTGATGGTGATGTTGAACACCTGGTTGAGTGTGTGGGTGTGTGGTGTGAGAGCGAGAAAGGAGCTAAGAGTGTTAGAACGGCTATATATTATATCATACTATATATATTATATATCAATATAATTATAGTATATATTATATATATATAATATATTTATAGTATATATATATATATATAGTACTTATATATAATATTATATATATATATATATATAATTACTATATATATATATTATCATGGCCAGCGTCTGTAGTATAGCCGTCTATGTATCTTAAAAACTGATTAATCGCTACAGTAAACGACATACATTGCTGCGAATCCTGGTCCAAGTTTGCCCTTGAAATGTAAAAAAAAAAAAAAAAAAAAAAAAAAAAAAAAAAAAAAAAATTATCTCAAAAACTACAATAGCTACAGCGAAAGAATACATTTTGGAATCCTGGTAAAATTTCAGCATTAAGAAAATGTTAAAAAAAAAATAATAAAAACAAAAATTATTTTAAAAATTATAGTAATATGATTAGAAGGCCTATTTAGAGACTTTTATTGGCTTTCTCGTTTAAAATAAATAGACTTTCTATTAAATTTGCTTTATACGGCACACTAGGGGCGCTCGAGCCGACGGGAACATAGGGGGGGCGTTTTCCATTACCCGTAGGGGAGGGGCGGGGAGAAACTCCCGCGACACCCAAATACCAAGAGCGGGGGTTCCGAGACCCTCCCCGGAGGGGAATAAATAGTCCTACCCCATCGTCCCCCAGTTTGCCCGGAAGCGAGAGACCACGCGACTCCTGCCAGTCGGTGCGTATACCTTGGGGTATTCTTTGTAAAAAAAAAAAACAAAAATTTATTAGCAAAGTTAATTTATTTTAACGAGAAACCATAAAAAGGTCTCTAAAAAGGCTCTCAGATCCTATTACTATAATTATTACAATAATTTTTTTTTTTTTTTTTTTTTTTTTACATTGTTCTTTTTATGTGAAATTTACCAGGATTCCAAAAAATGTATTCCATTTCGCTGTAGCTATTGTAGTTTTTGAGATATAATTTTTTTATTTATTTATTTTTTTTTATTATTTTTCTTTTGTTTTTTTACTTTTAATTTTTTCAGATGAAAATTTTGCCAGGATTTGATTGATTTATTCCGTTTTACATTAGCATTAATAGTTTTTAAGATACATATTGGAAACAGTACTACTACTATTATATTATTATTTTAGTATATATATATTGCGAATTCTGATTTGTAAGTATAGTGACTCATTTTGAAAGAACGATATTTTGATTTCTTACTGAAATGAGTCGTTCAAAATGATTATTCTTCGATGAACAACTCACCTCTACTCAGAAATAATAAAAATACATAAATTTTTCTGTTATTAATTATGTTATTATCTTCCGGGGTGCAAGAATTAAAACTCGGCTGCGAAACCTTGGTGTCGACAGACTTGGGATAGCCTGCCTTACAGTTCGATTTCCAAGTAGTTTCGGTTGAAACTTAGAGAGGGATTAAAGCACGTTCTAAAAGGTAACAACTATATATATATACTATATACGTATAATATATATATATATTATGACTATTTTTTGGCAAATAATTTGATATATAATACTAAATTATTAATATATATATATATATATGACTAACATATTAAAATATACTACATGATGCTATAGGTGCTACTATACTATAGTATACTATTATATATATTATATAATATATACTAGTATATATATATACTAAATAGCTAGACTTACTTATTAAAAAGAAGCATCGAAACGCTAATAATATATATATATATAATATATATATATATTACGAATATATTATATATAGTAATAATACTAATATATATACTATCATACTTATATAGTATATTATCTATATCGTATAATTATTAATATATACTGCATCAACTATACCTATATATATATATATATATATATTATATATATACTAATAATATAATATATATTATAATGTATATTATTACTATATATATAGATATACTATATATATATTATATACTACTAATATAATACTCATACCTTATAATAATTATATTATATATAATATATATAATATATAGAATTATATATATATATAATATATATAATACTTATATTATATATTTATAATCATATATATATATATTGTATATATATATAATGATAAGCATTCGTGGAGTTTAGTACCTAATATACTATTAATGTATATTACTAATATATATATAATATCTATAAGCCTTATATATATAACCTATTAACTATGAGTAATATAATATATATAATAGTATATGATATATACTATATTTATCTAAATTATATATATCATATATTATACTATATTATTATATACCTACTATAATATTATACTATATATATAATATATAATATATAGTAATATTTATTTTATATATATAATCAGTATACAGTATTGTTAAAATATAATATAACTATTATATATATATATATCTATAACTATTAATCTATATATATATAACTCTATAATATATATATTGCATACTATTATATATTATATACTTTACGTATATATATATAAACGTATATTATATCAATGAAGTTATATATACTATATAATATAATATATTATATACTATAGTATACAACAATATAACATATTACGACTATATATACTATATATACTACTAATCTGATACCGATAATACCTAGTATATCATAGAAATACATAATAATGTACTATATATATATATAACCAATAATATATTATATCATATATTATTTATACCTATTATAATATATTAATATAATTATACCTTATAGCTAATATATATATATACTAATATATTATTTATATTATAATTATAATTATATATTAATAAGATTATAACTTAACTATATATGTACTATAACGTATACTATACTTACCCTAGTATACACTACATTAACCTAACCTATATACTACATATATATCACTATATACCTGATAAATATAGCATAACAACATAGTATCCAATAGATATATACACGATATAATCAGCTATAACCATAGAAATATATATAACTCTATATATAATCAACTATATCTATAGTATATATATTAATATACGTATATACCAAATATTATGTATATATATATTACTACTATATAAATATATATATGATAAATATATATTATAGTATATATATGTATATACCTAATATATACTAACTACTATGCCTTATATAGTATCATACTACTACTACAGTATATACTATTACTGAATTCTACATAGTATGACACAACAATACTTATACTAAATACTCCAGTCACTTAATCATACCGTAAGTATAGTATACGTACTTATTATATATATATAGTATATATACTAAATATAATATAGTAATATATAATATATAAGATTGTATATATATATATATATATACCAGTTTTTGGACCTTTGGTGTAATGAGACCCATTTTTCTTACTGTCAATGAGTCAGACTCGGAGGTAATTCCTTTCGGATTCAAATCTATTCAGCCTTTTTTTTTTTCTTAGTTTTTTTTTTTTTTTTTTTTTAATAATTAATTTTGCTTTTTTCAAAATACGTGAACCTAGATAATTTTTTTTTTATAGGGATTTCTTTGGCCTTGTTCTAATCCCGTATAGGATTGAGTTGAGGATTATCTCTGTATCCATGGACGGATAGAAGATGGAGGGGGAAGTGGGGGGGGGGTTGCAATTGATTGCCTCTTACAGGATTTCAAGATATAGTTATAAAATCTTATGTTATTGGTTATATTAGTTATTTATAGTTCTAAACCTCGCGGTTTTTAGCGTTTAGGTATCTTTTCTTTTTTTATCTTTTTTTGCTCGAAATTATCATCGAAGGCATAAGTAAAACCTGTAAGCAACTTCATCGCCGTTCTTTTCTTTCTGTACGCTTATTTCAATGTGAATCGTTTCGATATTATTGTGCAAGTATTACTACTGTAAGAGTTGAAATGCATAACAACATTCTCAACTTCGTTAGGAAAAAGACCAGTCTCTTTAATCATCTTCGCGTTGTCACATTTTTGAAATCTGTGATTTCTGCTTAAGATACAATGACGAAAACAATATAAGAACGAATATCGAAAAAGTATTCAATTCTACCCTTTTTTTTTTATTGTATAAGACCTGCTTAAATTCTTTTAGAAACGTTACACATGCGCCCACGCGCTTGTGCACACACAAACGCACGCACATGTATACACAAACGCACGCACATTCAGGACTATATTTAGATAGCTTGCTTGATCAACTTAGGCAGGGATAAATGATATTAACAAATATCACCCTTAAAATACTTTTCTATTTTTTTTTATTTATATAGGATTTTCTTGAGGGGTGGTTGGTGGGTTTAACCCCCCTCTCCCTTTTCCGCTCCGGTAACCCTTACTTCCTTTGTTGACACTCTCTTTTTTTTTTTTCTTTTTCTCTCCTTCCTGTCTCGAGTTTTGCAGGCTACACGAAATGTAGGTGACCCACCTATTGCTTGCGGTGATGTCGCCTCATTCATGCGTTTACCCCTATATATATATATATATATATATATATATATATGATATATAATAGTATGAAATTTATATATAAGTCACTAGAAGCTAGAAAGATATAATAATTATAACCAGCTACACTACTAAATATATACATGATACTATACTATTATACCTACTACTAATACTATATCATATAGTACGTAGTATAGTATTATCTGGTTTTTTAATTATTTCCTATATTTTATAATACGTCTTTTTATGTATTTATTTTATTATGATATCACTTGCTATTTATTTACATTATGATTTACTTATTATTTATTTGTATTTAATGATATTTATTTATTTTTTTTTTTATTTTTTTTTTATTTTAAATTCCATAGATTTTATAAATCATAATTTAACTTATTTATTTTAATTAAGTATTGATTATATTTATAAATAAATAATCAACAGATTATACTACTCCAATTGTATTCATATCACATCATAACTAGTAGACCAAGGTTACCAAGACACATGAATAAAAAGAGTCAAAAAGATTACAACAAATAATTAATTAGTTAAATAATCAACTAAATAATAATAATATATAATAATTAATACATTATTTATTCTTAAATTATTTTCATAATAATGCTAATTTTAATAAATAAAATAATAATTATTATTTTGTTTGTTGCTTGATCTTCTTGCGCGTATTTCGCAACCAATCGATGTAGTCCAAAATCGATATAGGAATAATTGTCCCTAGTAACTCTCCGGGTCTATTTATGCATTTACTTATACGCACCGTATCCCCTATCATTTTTTATTCAACAATCTCTTATTACTTCCTTTTATTTATACCTTCTACATATATACTTATTGATATATAATTATATTATATCATAATTTATCTTATAATACCTATAAAATTAATAGAGACATAATATATAGAGTACTATATATACTAGCGGGCTATATGATTAGGATCCGTTAGCATTACTACTAAATATATATATATATACTATACTTATAATGATGTATACATTAGCGTTATATAGAGGTATATAGCTATTATGATTTAGTGATAGGGCGTGCACCTGGTATTATATTAAATTTTTGCCTGTTGACGATGACGATGCACGATCTACAGCAAAGTTTATGCCATCCGATAGACGAGACGATGACTCGATGACGTATTTATATTGCGTACAAATACAACAACTAATTTAAACAATTTCTCTCTTCTCTCTCTCTCACTCTCTCTCTCCTCCATCTCTACTCCAACATCATATATATATATTATAGTATATATAACAATTAACGTATACTACTATATAATAATATACTATACTATACTCTATAAATACTATATATAATATATATATCATATACTATACTATTAATAATACTTCCGATATTACTATTTCTTAAACCATATCATACTACTAATACTATATACTACTATTAACGGTAGTACGATATCAATATACCTCCTATATCAAATATATATATATCTACTAGTTATATATATATTACCGATAATATTAACCGTATATAAATATCACCTAGTACCATACACTTATATAATACCCTATAACCTTAGCACATACTAGATAACCTATTACCTCACTATTATATCAACGAGTATCATACGATACCAAATAACACTAGTCGTCACTAATATACTACTACCTGCATCACTATAATACTATATC